>ML662448.1:9748856-9886579 GCA_007570785.1 Antilocapra americana | reverse complement strand
GTGTGTGTGTGTGTGTGTGTGTGTGTGTGTGTGTGTGTGTGTGTGTTAAACTGCTTCAGTTGTGTCCAACTCTGTGCGACCCAGTGGACTGTAGGCCCCCAGGTTCCTATGTCCATGGGATTCTCCAGGCAAGAGTACTAGAGTGGGTGGCCATGCCCTCCTCCAGGGGGAATCTTCCTGACCCAGGGATCAACCCAAGTCTCTTACATCTACTGCATTGGCACATAGGTTCTTTACCACTAGTGCCACCTGGGAAATCCCATATACATGCATATATATTTGTTTATATATGTATATCACATCTTCTTTATCCATTCATTTATTGATGGGCTCTTGGGTTACTTCCATATCTTGGCTATTGTAAATAATGCTGTAGGGAACATAGAGATGCATGTATCTTTTCTAATTAGTGTTTTCATTTTCTTCAGACAAATACCCAGTAGTGGCACTCCTGAATCCTATGGTAGTTCTATTTATAACTTGTTGAGGAATCTCCATACTGGTTTCCATAATGCCTGCACCAATTTAAATCCCCACCATCTGTGTATGAGGATTCCCTTTTCTCCACACCCTTGCCAACACGTTATTTGTTGTCCTTTTGATAATAGCCATTGTGACAGATGTGAGGTGACATCTCATTGTGGTTTCAATTTGCATTTCCCTGATATTAATAATCTTGTGCATCTTTTCATGTCCCTATTGCCACTCTATATGTTTTATGAATGAATAAAGTGGACTTATGAACATGCTCTTGGAACTGGATTTGTTCATATGTAGTGGACTTACTATAGTTCTTAATGTATAGAAATGCAGCTAATTTCTGTATATTAATTTTGTATCCTGAAACTTTACTGAAACATAAATGTGGGCTTATCATATATGGCCTTTATTGTGTTGAGATATGTTCTCTTTATAGTCATTGTGATGAGTTTTTAAAAATAATTTAGTTTTTATTTTATTTACTTAATTTATTATTTTTGATGAGTTTTTATCATGAATAAATGTTTACTTTTGTTAAACTTTTTCTGCATCTATTGAGATGATTATATGATTTTTATTCTTCAGTTTTTGAATTTGGTGTATCACATTGATTAAGTTGTGAGAATTGAATCCCACTTGATCATGGCATATAAGCCTTTTAATGTATTGTTGAATTCAGTTTCCTATTATTTCACTGAGGATTTTTGCATCTATGTTCATCAGTGATATTGGCCTATAATTTTCTCATTTTTTTAATGTGATATCTTTGTCTCTTTTTGGTATCAGAGTGATGCCTGCTTTGTAGAATGAGTTTGAAAGCATTTCTTCCTCTGAAATTTTTTTTAACTAGTTTGAAAGCATAGGTGTTAACTCTTCTCTAAATGTTTGGTAGACTCTCCTGTGAAGCCATTTGGTCCAAGACTTCTGTTAACTCATCTCTAAATGTTTGGTGGAATGAAGCCATTTGGTCCTAGACTTTTGTTTTGTAGAAGTTGTTTTATTACTGATTTAGTTTCATTACTGATAATCGATCTGTTCATGTTTTCTATTTCTTCCCGTTTACTCTTAGAAAATTGTACATTTCTAGGAATTTGTCTGTTTCTTCTAGGTTGCAGAGCCTTCGCAAACCTCTCACTGGGGTTCCTGGAATGACAAGTCCAGCCCGATTCCGAGGTAGACCCCACCTAACCCTGGGTGTAGCTCTCCCTCTAGCTGGGTTGGGTGTTTTCTTAGTCCAGCCTCCTCCACGCAACCCCTTTGAGGGAGGAGAAAATTAGCCCAATCACCGGTCTCTTCTTGAAGGGGTGGAGCCAGGTGGTTTTGTGACCGGCAGCCGCAGGCCCAACCGAGCCGAGGGGAACCGAGGGGGCCGAGGCTGGTGGCTGTCGGCCGCCGAGCGAGGCTGCGGGCGCGCCACGCCCCGGTGGCCCGGAGGAGGCAGAGATGCCGGCCTCCGCCGCGCGGCTCCTCCCGCGCCTGCGGCCCTCCCGGCCCCCGCCCTTACTTCTGCTGTTGCTGCTGGCGTCGCCGAGCGGCCCGGTGCGTGGCCGGGTCCCACACTCGGTCCCCAGGACCTCGCTCCCTGTCTCCGGTAAGGCGCGGGCGTCCTCGCCCTCAGCCCTTGCTTGGCTCCCGGCCCAGACCGCGCCCGCAGGTGTCCAGACCCGCTGGCCCCTCTCACCCGGCGGCCGCACCCCGCGCCCCCACAGCTCGGCTTCCTTCGCTGCCGGCGCCTCGCCCGAATGCGGGGACCCCCGCGCGGTGCCGCTCCGCCCGAGCGGGCGACTGGGCTCCCACGGCACGCCCCGGCGGCCCCGCTCTCCCCTGCTTATGCAGCCGCCCCTCACACTGGAGACGCCGACGCCGAGGCCCAGGGCGGGGAGCGGGGGCTGCCGGAGACTGTCCATTTCCAGGTTTCCTCTCCCTTCTTCCCTTCTTCCCTCGCATGCACTTGCGTCCGTCACGCCAGCCTGACGACCATCCCGCCATCAAACCCATCGATCTTTCATACGACTCCAAACACCCATCCTTCTGATGACCCGCTTAGCGTTTACATCTGCCCACTTGTCAAGTGCATTCCCTTATCCGAGCCTTTTGTCCGACTCACGGCCCTAATTTCTCTAACCGACTTCCCAGTCCTTTCGTCTCTGACACCAACTCCTAGTCTCCCAGTATCTGATCCACCATAACCCTCCTAATTTCCTCAGTGTTCCTGTCTCCATGCCCTACTTGAGTGCTGGGAAACGATTCAATGAGTTGATTTAAAATTCTGTTTAAATGGTTTTTAAAATTCTTCGGAAGGAAAAAAAGGAGGAGGGAGACGTCTTTTCCAAAGATGTGAAAGAAGCCAAGGGCTGCCACGAGGTTAAAAGTGGTCGTTGGAGTGATTTAAAGACTTTAAAGGCTCTTTGCTGAGTTGGGCATGAGTGCAGCCATGAACCTTGTGGTTTTCTCAGTGGGCGCTGAGCGTTAGTGCCTTGTACAGGCAGAACCAGTGAAACCAAGAGTACAACCTGTTGGGAAAAACTCACAGCCGGGTGATAGAGTTTTCTAAATTACTGTGTCATTTCAGACCAGTGACATATAGGGATGCCATGACTCCAGAAGACAGAGTTGTGATCAGAGCCTGTGTTTCAGTTTGTTGGGGCAATACCACAGCATGGCATTGAGGTTGTCAGGTTGGGTTCATATCCAGGAATCCAGAGAGGTCTATATGACAAGCTGCAGCAGAGTTGGGGATATGCGGGTGGTTGGGTGATCTGGGGCTTATACTAAGCATGGGATAGTAGGCAGGATACAGCACAGATATGAGTATGGGTGTGGGAGGATGGGGTGGGTGGGGCTCCTACATCAGCACCTATAAGACTGCATGGCCATTCTACCAGTCTTGAGGATAGCTGAGCAGATGAAGCAGGTAGAGCAGAGCTGTATTAATTCAGGTCCCCAGAGCCAGAGATTGAGCTAAGAAGGTAAATTCATCTTATTTGTCATAATCTTTAAATAGATCAGAGTTTTAAAATTAATTAATGATTTACTTTATTTTTTGATTGCACTGGGTGTTTGTTGCTGTGCTCAGGCTTTCACTAGTTGCAACGAGTAAGGGTTACTCTTTGTTGCAGTGTGTGGGCTTCTCATTGTGGTGGCTTCTCTTGTGGAGCACAGACTCGAGGGCCTGTGGGCTTCAGGAGTTGTGCATGGGGCTTAATTGCTCCATGCCACGTGGAATCTTCCTGGACCAGGGATCAAACCTGGGTCCCCTGCATTGGTAGGTGGATTCTTATCCACTGGACCGCCAGGGAAGTCTTAGATCAGCGTTTTGAATGCTGACATGTGTTTAGATTTGGCTTAAACAGAACACATGCTTAAGCATGGAAGAAAGGAACAATTGTGAAATATGTAGTGTGTGTCAGATGCTTCCACATAGGCTATCTCATTTGATTCTCAACAACACTGGATGGTGGTGTTTACAGATGAGCGAAGTGATGCTCAGAGCAGGCAGGTAAAATACTCAAGATCAGACGTCTGGTAAGTGAAAGAGCCACATTTAAACTTGGGCTGAAACTATGGGTAGACTCTATTTCCAAAGCACATTCTCTTCTTGTCCAAGCTACTGTCTACTTCTTTGGGTAGAATCAAGTTGAGATCAAAGGTGATGGGAGAGAGAGGAAATGGTCTACTAATGTGTTGGTAAAAAGAGTGAGACATTTCCTTTCTAAGTAAAAAGAAGTTATTATTAAGTAACAATAGTTTGCACCTGATGTGAATAGCTGAGTCATTGGAAAAGACTAATGCTGGGAAAGATTGAAGGCAAGAGAAGAAGAAGAAAAAGAAGAAGAAGGAGATCGTTGGATAGCATCACTGATTCAATGCATAGGAACTTAGGTGAACTCCAGGAGATGGTGAAGGACAGAGGCCTGGTGTGCTGCAGCCCATGCGGTGGCAAAGAGTCGACTTAGCTACTGAACAACAATTAAGTAATTATTTTTTTAAAAAAGGAGATGTAGAGAGGAAAGTACTCACACCTTCTAAGAGTATTTCCAATTATGTATCATGTTGCTATGAATAGAAATAAATGTTCGGTTGGCTAAAAATTTCATTTGGGTTTTTCATAACCAGCTTATGGAAACCCGAATGAACTTTTTGATCAACCCAGTATTAAATAGACTTAATATTTATGCGGTTTTAATAAACTGTTCTATTTTTATAGAAAAAGCATACTTTATTGTGCTAAGTACTGTGGCCTCATCAGTTATCTTTCCCTGGGGAAATTAGATGGTTGGCCTGTCAAGGCTTTGTTTTTGCCCTTAAGGCTGCGAAATAAATGGTTCTCGGAAGAAAGCAAAAATTGGCCCCTTTGGCTTTGCTCTTGTGGACCTAACAGAATGATGGCTGATATCGCATTTCACTCTCACTTTCTCTTCCTGCTAGAGGCTGACTCATATCTCACCCGGTTCACCATCCCTCAGACATCCAATTACTCAGTTCTCCTCGTGGATCCTGCGTCTCACATGCTGTATGTCGGCGCCCGGGACGCGATCTTCGCTATATCCCTGCCCTTTTCAGGGGAGAGACCTCGAAGGGTGAGAGATGAGAGTGGGGAGGACCTCAAATTCTAGAGCATGTGATTAGGTCCTTGGTTTTACGGCATATGAGGGAGGGTATTGTGGTAGGAGGGGGAATGCTGGGTGAAAAAGAATAAGGGTAGAGAATCAACTTCATTGTTTCAGCTGAGGGTAATTGGGGGCGTCATGGTGATGCAGAGGCTAGGATGGAGGTTCATGATGATGCGGAGGAGGCCACAGTGACCAGGGTTCAGGTGGCAGTGAGCAGAGGAATCATTAATATCACATTACTCTAGGGCAATAGCTTTCAGACTTTTTTGATCATCCCTTAGTAAGAAATATCTGCTACATTTTGACCCAGTGCACAAAGTATGTACTGAAAGAAAACTTTTTTGAAACAATATTTACTCTCCTACATGTGGTACATTCTGATGTATTCTATTTATTTAAAAATAATGTTGGTTGAGATTTCACTAGTCATTAATGGGTAGAGACCTCCAGTATGAAAAGCAGAACTCTGTAGTTGGGAGAGGGGGTTCTGTTTCTTTTGTTCCCAGGTTGATGGAGGTTGTGAAGTTGTGTCACCTATCCTGACTTGGGAGGGATTTGGGTGAGAATGTGGGGGAAAACGGTCACTTTTCCTTTCCAGATTGACTGGATGGTGCCAGAGGCCCACAGACAGAACTGCAGGAAGAAAGGCAAGAAGGAGGTAGGTATAAACCCAGCCCTGTCCTGAGTGTCAGTTGAGGATTTGGCCCGGCCTGACTCTCTGTCAGCCCTCCGTAATGCTCCCATCCCAGAGGACCCGGGCAGGCACTCTAACACCATACCCAGAGCTGCATATAACTGTCCTAACCCTACCTTTCCTTGTACCTGCTGCTTCTGATTCTCTCTAACCATCTCTGACCCCTAGGACGAATGTCACAATTTTGTCCAGATTCTCGCCATTGCCAATGCCTCCCACCTCCTCACTTGTGGCACCTTCGCTTTTGATCCGAAGTGCGGGGTTATTGTGAGTGACAGGGGTGGGCGGACGGGAGGGATCTTCTGTGAGCAGCTGTGCCAGGGGTCATGCTTAAGGCAACCCTTGTGCATGATAAACATTGTGGGTGAAGGATGCTCTCATAGGGTAGAGCCTTTGTCCACTGAAGGAGGGTTTGAAAGGGAGGGGGAGGGAGGTTGTCTGTAGAAGGTGAGGAATACAAAGCCTAAAGAGGGACGTAGTGAGATGGTGAAGGAAGTGAAGATGCTAGCTGGGCTGAGGGGAGGAACTCCAGAGTCCATTAATGCCCCATGCATGCTTTGTCCAGGTAACCTGGGTCCGTTTCTCAGACAGCACTGTCTGTACCTGGGTCTTCCTCTCATGGCATGTGACTGACTTTCACCAGTTTCTCCCACCTCCACTGTCAACCTCCTTCTGTGTGGGCTGTGACTCTTTGCGCTCATGGCTTCTGAGGTCCCTGCCCACTAACGTAGTACATGTTGGCCTCATACTCTGGATCTTGCCTCCAAGGTGGGCACTCTGTTGACAATGTTTTCTTCTTAATCCTCTTCATTGCTGCTAAAGCCCTGGGCATCTCCATCCTCAAACCCAGGCAGGCTTGGGACATGGATACTCCTAATCACATGTAGATTGGCCGTGGCCTCAAAAGCCCCTGGGGTTGGTGACATCTTCGGAAGGGTTTTAATGTCTTTGACCCTTCACCTTTTCCCATCAGTTACCTGGTAATTGATTACTGTTTTTCTGGCAGCACACATTCGTGATTAGTCCTTGGAATGAGTCAGAAGCCTCAAATATCCTTCCTATTACGGACACTTTTTATCCCTTTCTGCTAGGGGTAGGAGGGAGTGCAACAGTTCCCTTTCCTGACCATGGTCATTAATAGTAGATCTTGACTTGATCCTTCTGCAGTCTTCAGCAGTCCTTGCCACACGGATCTACTCAGCACCTACCTTGAAACCTCTTTGTTAAACATCATCCTTGCATTTTTGACTTAAGAATGCTCTAATTGTATATATTTGATGCCTTAGTCAGTCCCTCTGAGCTCTCTCTAGAGGGAGTTGGGCTTATGTTGAGTTATTTTCATCATGCTGGTGATAGACTCCCTGTTGAGGTGTGGCTAGTTCCCTCATCCTGGGAAGGTTTCCCAGTTCAGAATGGTGTTGACAATCTCTGTATCCCTTCAGGTAACATTGAGAGTCTAGTTTCCCTATGGTTCTCATGAAGCTCACAGAAGTAGCAGTGGAACTGCCATTGCCATATTTGTCCTTTCCCAGTATATATAGGATCAAGGAGCCCGTGGATTTGAACCAGAGCCATGGTTTACAGATGGTGCAGTCACTCCAAGCTGGTTCCACAGGGCCTTCTGTTCTTCTTCGGCTTTCTGAGGTGGGATATTAATGGTTGTTAGATAAGTATCTAGACAGAAAATGTTCTGGACACACCTGTCAGGATTGGTGTGACTTGGACCCCATCCCATTTTTTTTTTTTTGAGGAATATCAGCAACCAAGAATGAAGCTAGGGGTCTGGGGTCTGCATTCCTATGACTTTCACCTCTTTTTCTGAACCCTCCTATCCAGCAAGCTCATGAAATGAAAGACCATCCTTTAATCAAGAGTTGTTTATAGGAAAGCATAAGTCAACTGTGCTAACTCTTCAAGCATCCTGAGACTGCTCTCTAGACTTCTTGAATGCTCTCTTCTGCCTTTACCCGTCTTATCCTGCTACCTGGCGATCCTCATCTGCTTGAGCAATTTCTTGCCTTATCCTTAGTGCTGAACTTCTCATGTCCCAGATGGATGACTTTGAGTCTGTGTACAACTATAATCTGAGAGCTTTGACTAGCTGATCCAGATGTAACAACTTGCTCAGAGTTGATTGCTCAGAAGAATGAAGGTTATTACAAAGCAAAGCATAGGACCTGCCAGCTCTAAAAATGTGGAGTGCTGCCCTTCAGTGACAGCTCATTAGACATTGGAAGAAAATGTTTTAATTTGTTTTGTTGAGAGGCTCCAGACATTAACAAAGATAAATGTTAGACTTAAAATAGCAGCACCAACAACAGTGAGAAGAATTGCAATTTAACTGAGTGTCTAATCTGTTCAGGCTTGGTGCTAGATACTTACATTCACAGTTGAGATGAATTCTTATCACCATATCATGATATTTATTTATTATGATAGTGATAGTACATCATGATAGTATTTATTTCCAATTTACATGAATGAAACAAGTTCCCAAGAGTTAGGTAGAAGTCAGAGATAATGCTGGCCAAGGCAGAGCCAAGATTCAAACCCAGGGTTTGTCTGGCTCAGCTCCACTACCCTGTCCTTCTAATCCAGCCTGCACCCTAGAAGAAGACCTTAGGTGGCTTCAGTCTTGTGTGACATTTGATTTGTTTCATGTAACAGGGACCACCTCCCCTCTATCCCTCATCCCTAATCTTTTAGGAAAGGTCCTTTATATGCCTTGCACTCTTGTTGGCCATAGTCAAAGGATGGGTTCCAACCCCACAGCTTAATGAGAGCCTGCCTATGTAGCTCTGGCTTTCAACTTGAGGAACTTGTCTTCATCTCAACTGATGCTGATAATGCTGTGCTGACTGACACGTGATGGTATAATGAAGAATCTCAACATGCAGATAATGTGGTAGAGTGGTCTTATCCTTTCAGACCCTAATTAAATGTCACTTTGAACATATAGTCATCATAACCTATGTAGTTAATAGGCTCACTTACTCAAAGGCTGTAAACCTAGATACTATAATGATGCCATTTGGGAAACCTGGAAGAACATGAGTTTTTGACATGTTGAGTTTTAATAGATCATCTTTGTAAGTCCAGCAGTCAAGTGCAAATATGGACCAGAGTTTGGAAGACATCAGGCTTTAGAGAGTTAGGGGAATGATTTGCATAGAAAGTCTGAGCAAAAATGTGAAAAATTAATGAGATCTTGAAGGTATATGTGAAAATTACTAAGGATACATGATTAGAGGCTTAGAAAGAAAAGAAACAACCAAAGGAGTTAGATAACAGATAGGAGGAGGGGCTCCAGGAGGTAGAATTTCAAGGGAGTCAAGAAGTAGAATATTTCAAGGAAGGGAGTGAATCAAAAGTATTCAACAGTGCAAAAAGATCAAAGAGAATGAGAACTGAGAAAAGGCTCATCCTTTTAAAGTCCTTGGTAAAGTGTAAGGGTGTAGTTTCAGGAGTTGTTTTCTAGGAATAACAAGTGATCCAGGTTTGATTAGAAGTAGTAGTTTGGGATAAACGGGCGATGGTGAGTCATTTTTTTTTGTCTTTCTGTGACTCAAGCATTTATCAAATCAGTGACTAATAGTCTTGGAATATTAATCTGAGGTGGGTATGGAGATTAAATTAGGGGCAAGACTAGGCAGAATGGAGAAAAGGAGGTAATAACCCCATGTTCAGAGAGCCTAAGCATCTTGGTAATCTCTCATTGAACTGTCATCTTTCTCCTCAAGCTGAGATGTGCCCAGTGCCACACAGGGTAGGTGATTGTGCTTCTGTGGGGTCCTCTGTTCCAGAAGATTCTTGACCCTGTATTCCCATGGACAGAAGAGTCTGGCAGGTTACAGTCCATAGGGTTGCAAAAGAGTCAGGCATGACCTAGTGACTAAACAGAAACAACAGCAGTCCCCTTGGGGGAACAGCAGATAACATCTGATTTTAATAAGCCTTCTTCAAGCCTCTCTCAATAAAATAAAAGCCTGCTTACTAACTGCAGCAAATAAATGAGCGGTCAGAATGGGCCAGTGGTACACCTATGCTCAGGGGACCTAGACCTGTGTTGCTACTCCCAGGAACTAGGCTCCAGCAACATCGTATGTCCATCCTAGTTTGTGAACTAGATGTATAATGCTGGCACTTCATGTCATAACTGATTCTTAGCTGGCCACATTTAACTTCCCTGCCCGTCGAGGTTGAAATCATCCCTGATTTTCATTTTTAGATGTTATCTTAAAGCCTCTCTTAGTGCTGGATGCTCAGCTAAGGTACTGTCTGACTGACTCTGTGCAACTCTTAGACCTCTCGCCCTCACCTGAAACCTGCTAGCCCAGGTCAGTCTCTCTGGAATCCCTGGATGAAGAAGACACTCACTCACCAAATCTTCAGGTTCTGATCTGAGCTTCAGGTCTTCACTGACTTTGCAGATTCTCTTCCCTGCTGTGGATCCTTGATTCTGGTTCTGTCTGTTATTTGTTGGGTGGGATTAGGGGAAGGATGGCCCTTCTCTCTAGACCCCTGGGCTTCAGATGATCTTGTATCAACCTGTACTTTTCTTTATCCTTCTTAAGGGCTCCCGCCCTCGGGAGGTCTGCTTTCTTCACTGGCTCTCCTTAGCCTATAGCATATTCCATATCCTATAGCAATTGCCAGTTGTCAAGCTGGCAATTCAGCAGCATTTCAGAGAGATCTACCTTTCAGTCTCTCACTGTCTTCTAGGGCCATCCTAGGTGTTCCTTCATTAGAGCATGTGGCTATTGGGTACTGTTGGAATTGAGGGAAGAGGAATAAAGTGATGAAAAGAGGGATGGCAGAGATAGGGAATACAGGAATGGGTGGTGGAATCAGGAATAGCAGACTGGGAATACAGGGATGGTAGTGGGGGGATGAGAGGTGAATGGGACTTGGGTTTTTTCTTCATCTGACCATCTTTGTAATTCTCAGTATGAACCTCCCCATGACCTCTAAACCAATTGCCCCCTTCTGGTCTGTAGGATGTGTCCAGTTTCCAGCAGGTTGAAAGACTTGAGAGTGGCCGGGGGAAATGTCCTTTTGAGCCAGCTCAGCGGTCAGCAGCTGTAATGGCTGGTGAGTGGGGAGAGACCAGAACCTGTGACTTCTTGCTATAATCGCCTCCTTCCCCACCCTGCTGTTTGAATTTCTGTGTCCTTTCTTTTCTTTCCTTGGAATGTCTATTATTCCCACATCTCTTTCTAGCTTTTCCCGTTCTTCCCAGAGTGCTTGTGTCCTCCTGCTTTTCCCCACAGACTGTCATTTCCCTTGCTTTTCTCTAGAGAATGTGTCTGCTGTTCACAGTAGACTGTGAGCGTTTCCTTGTTAATCTTATTTCTTTTAGTCATTTTTTCCTCAGTAGAAGAGGAATCTACTACAATGCATATTATAATGAGTTTGCAAAAAGGAGAACGAACATAAGAAATCTTTTAGAACAGCACAGTTCAAAAGAACTTTATGATGATGGACTTGTTCTGTATCTTTGCTGTTTAATATGGTAGCCACATGGGCTGTTGAGCCTTTGAAATGTGACTAGTGCAACTGAAGGGAAGAATATTAAATTCTATGTAATTGTAATTTAAATGTAAATAGCCATTTATACCTAGTGACTACCATAGTAACACAGTTCTAGAGTATTTCTGCTCTGAAAAACCACGCTAGTATTTTAGGATATTTCCTTTTAGCCTTTTTATGTCCACACGCATATATACTCATGCATGTATATTTTGCTGGCCAGTCCTTTGTTGCTCAGAAGAATCAGTAATGACTATTAAATAAATTTCTTCTGTTGCTTCCTTTGAACAAGTTATACCTATACAGCTGCTCAAGTGTTGAATGGTTCTATCGCAGATTATGCCTAAAGCTTTTCTGGAGAATGATTGACTAATTCTTGGGTAGCCACAAAGTGAACAGTTTGTATGCCACACAGCTTGTAATTAAGTTAGACGGCTCCACATACACTCTGCAGATTCAGTGAGAACACAACCATTTTTCTCATGATAGTTTAAGACAAGTAGGTTAATAGAAATTTTATATGTGTGTACTATGAAACTTTAAAATGTCATGCTGCATGGACATAATTTTGAATATGGTCATGTGACTTTATAGCATAGGCATTTCTATATAATTCAAAAATTCTTTATGAAGAAAAATTTTAATGATATTATGTTGCTCAACCTGTGAACATATGCTGATTTAACAATTTCAAATCATTTATATAAACTTATTCTCAGATTTCTTTAGTTCACTTCAAAGTTTTTACTATTGTCTGTAACGCTTGTCTGTAACACCAGGGGCTTCCCTAGTGGCTCAGTCGGTAAAGAATCTGCCTGCAGTGCAGGAGACCCGGGTTCGATCCCTGGGTCGGGAAGATCCCCTGGAGAAGGAAATGGCAACCCACTCCAGTATTGTTGCCTGGAGAATCCCATGGACAGAGGAGCCTGGTGGACCACAGTCCATGGGGTCGCAAAGAGTCGGACACGACTGAGCGACTAAACCACCACTATAACACTGTAATGAACCTTTTTGTACATACATTTTTATCTTCATTTTAGATCATCTCTTTAAGATTCCTATAAATGGAATGCTATATTAAAGGGTGTGAGTATTTTACAGCTCATTATCTGTTGCTAATTGAGTTTTTAGAAAGGGTATGCCTCATCCTAAATCAGCAGTAAATGAGTTTTTTTCTCACATAAATTTCACTGTACTGTTTTGTTGTTATTAAACTTCTTCTTTTTTGCTGATTTGAGGCCAAAAACGGCACCTTGCTTTGATTTGTATTTCTTCGAATATTAGTGAAGTTAAACATTTTTCATGGTTTAGTACTTACTTTTATTTCTTCTTTGGTCAATCCTCTGCTCTTGTTCTTGGACCAGTTATCAGGTAAGGTATTAGTATTCCAATCGACATCTTTTCTTTTGTGATTATATATTTGAAGCTAAACCCTTCTTCAGTTAGAGAGCAGGTAAAATTTTCTTCTCAAATTTTTTCCCAAACATTTTAGCTCTAATCTATTTGAAATTTATTTTCCAAATGGCATGAGAAGGGAATCAAAATTGATTTTCCCCAACTAGCTAATCAGTTGACTCTTTAGCATCATTTGTCATGCTGTTTTTTCTTTCCTCACTAAAATATACACACACACACACACACACACACACACACACATTAAATAAATGACCATCATGGACCTACTTTGCAGTATGAACTATACTCAATATCTTGTAATAACCTATAATGGAAAATAATATAAAAAAGAATATATATATATTGCTGTACATCTAAAACTAACACATTATAAATCAACTATATTTCAATTAAATTTTTAAAAATATCATTAAATTTTTATTTATTTATTTATTTATTTTTTCTTATACCTTTATCTGTCAGGAGCTCTTTATTCTCTGTCTCTGTCACAAAGCAGCACTATCTATTTCCAGTGGAAATTTTTATACACTAGTGTGAACTTTGCTTTTGTTCACTAACAAAAATTCTTGATATATATACTTTTTTTCTTTACTTTATTGGTTGGTTTTGCCATACAATGACATGAAACTGCCATGGGTTTACAAAGATGAATGTTTTACTAATAATCTTAGCACCTAAAAAAATAAATGAAAAAATAAATAAATGCCTATAATTAAAAAAATAAAGTTGCTGCAAAATTTATTATAAAATATTGGACAATTAAAATTTTTAACTATGAAAACTGTTTATTCAAAATAAACAAGCATATTTGCTTGGAGTTTCCTCATTGAGATGTGAATATAACCTTCAAAACTTGCTAGGTCCCTGGCCTTATGGCTAGTGTATGGGACAGAGCAGGAAAGAGTTCTATTGCTTGTTTTTTTGTTTAATTTTTACTGAAGTAGAGCTGATTTACAGTGTTACGCTAGCTTCTACTGTGCAGTGAAATGAACCAGCCATAGACATACACATGTCTGCTGCCTTTTGGACTTCCTTCCCGTGCAGGCCGCCACAGTGCGTCAAGTAGAGCTCCCTTTGCTCTACAGTGTGTTCTCATTAGTTATCTATTTTATACATAGTGCCAGTAGTGTGGCCAATTTAAATTATAATTTAAATATTGCACAGTATTTTATGATAATGGCAGGATTATTTAAGAATTAGAACCAAAATTTCCAGTTAGGAGTCATACAGATGTCTTTAAGGAAAATAGAGGTATTTTGAAAGAAAAGTAAAAGCTCTTAGTAATGAAAATATTAGAATATAATGGCAGGAGTATTTCTTATTTTAAATTATAAAAATTGCAACGTGCATTGTGGGAAATTGAGAAAATACAGAAATGTATAAAGAAGAAAGTAAAAAGCTTATTGTAATTCAGTCATCACCAGGTAACCACTATTATTATTTTGGAGTATTTTCTTTTATTCTGTGTGTGTACATGTATTATAAATATAATGTGTACATTTATAATAAATTGGAATTATGTATATTTTGCTTAGTATTGTATACAGAGCATTTTATCATTATAGAATTTGTTTAATTATTCAAAATTTGTTTTTTTTAGTGATTGCATACTTTTTCATCCTATGAATATAGTACAATTATTTATTTCCATATAATTATACTTTCAGATTTTAGAATAAATTATTGCTTTTATAAATAATGCTGCATAAGGAATCCTTTTATATGAGTTTTTATGTAAATCCTTTACATGAATCTAATTAGTTACATGGCTTCCCAGGTGGCTCAGTGGTAAAGAACTCACCTGTTAATGCAGGAGACACGAGTTCAATCCCTGAATCAGGAAGATCTACTGGAGACGGAAATGGCAACCCACTCTAGTATACTTGCCTGGGAAATCCCATGAACAGAGGAGCTTGGTGGGTACGATCTATGAGGTCATAAAAGTCGGACATGACTTGGCAACTAAACAACAGCAACTAGTTAATTAGTCAATCCAAAAAGTAGGATTGCTGGGCCAAAGGATATAAAAAATTTTTATAGTGCTTGATGGATTTGGCCACATTTTCTCTTCAGTTAGTCTTACCAGCAGTGATGAGAGGGTCTGTTTCATTACACCATTAGTTATAACCAAAACTATAGTTAATAAACATAAAACAGTGACTTTCTCTAGAGTCCAATTTGATGTTTTTGATTAGCATTTCCATTAGATTGAAAAGCTTTTCATGTGTTTATTGGTACTTGTATTTCTTTAGGAAAAAGTCTCAAATCTTATCTTAAAATTTGACATTTATCTGTGCTGCAGTGAGATAAAATTAAAAAAAAAAAGATCTCAGTGTCTCTATTTGCACTATTCCAATTTGGAAAAATGCAAATCTTTTGACAGTAATATTCACATTAGCCTAAGGTCATCAGCAATTCCTTCTCCGTCTTCTTTGAAGGGTCTGTCTTCTGTTTTTCCTTTAAGTGTTGGGGTTCCCAAGATCCTCTTCTCTTGTTTTCTTTGTGGTTGTGTTCTCAGTCAGCCCTATGGATTCTGTCTCCACCAAATTCTGATGCCTCCCCTACCCTATCTGGAGCTACAGACCACACATCCAGCTACCTTCCAGACAGCTCCACTTAGATGTCCCACAGGAATCTCAGAATTAGCATGTCCCAAACTGAGCTCATCATCTTCACTCACCTCGCCCAAACCTTCTCCACCAGTATCCCCTTCTGTGAGTACCTAGTACCATTACCCACCAAGGTACCGAAGCTAGAGAAGGTGATTTGTCATCTTCGGTCCTCCCTATCACATCCAATAATAAATAGGGCTCTTACGAAGAAGAGCAGAAGGGAGCTTTTGTTTTCTCTTGGGAACCCATCTCATGTTTTTCTTGTCTCCTTTTGGTCTCATTGCATCTTTTGATTACTGCATCAGTCTAGGAGCCCTGTATGTGTTCCAGATGTGCTGGGTGCTGCCTGCATTTTGGGGTCAAGCTTATCTCTTAAATCCATGAGTGTGTGCATCCTGAGGTAGGGTAAAAACTGCATCTCCAATGATCTATAATTATGTCCTGATAATAGACTTTTAAAAAAAGTATCCAGCTAGCATAATCCTTAGATAAGGAAATAGGGAGTATTAGGTCAATAGCAGTCTATCCTGGGCTTCCCAGGTGGTGCTAGTGGTAAAGAACTCACCTGCCAATGCAGGATAAGTAAGGGATGCCAGTTCTGGCTTGGGAAGATCCCTGCAGGAGGACATGGCAACCCACTCCAGTATTCTTGCCTGGAGAATCCCATGGACAGAGGAACTTGTCAGGCTACAGTCCATAGGGCTGCACAGAGTCGGACATGACTGAAGCCACTAAGCGGACGCACACAAACCCACACTCACACACACACAACAGCTGTCCACCCGGCAAAGCTCTGACTATGAGAAGAAAAGAGAGGAAGGCAGGACAGGATATGTTTAAAGCCCTCTTTTAAAGCCAATGAGCGATAATTCTTATTATAAATCTTCTTTAAAAGTGAGCATTTTGATACCAGAGTTAAAATTTGAACCCCTCGAGGGTATAGTGAAATATTCACTGCCATGTCTTGTATCCTAGTCTGTCAGAGTTGAGTTATTAACATATCAGACTTCACATCTGAGCAAGTAGAGATCTCTTTCTGCACATAATTGTCACCTTTCTTTGGCTGTGATTCTTCATCTTTGTGGCTTTCAATTCTTTTCCCTCATATTCCCCAAAATGACAGTATCTTAATTTGAAGAGAAGTTTATAAAAATAAAAAATGTTAACTACAAAAAACAGTAGAGAGGAGAAAATAAGAATTGTTTGTTATTTCATTAGTCAGAAACAAGCATCAGTAACACTGTACAATTGTAACTCCTTCAATCTTTCCTGCAAGTAAAGATATATATATATATATATATATATATATATATTTTAATAGGGTTGAATTATACCTGGTGTTTTTTCCTAACTACCTTGTTCACTGAATTCAGCACTTTGGGCATCACTCTCTTTGACATATCATCTTTTGCCAATATAGTAGATGTATATTTTCACGTTTACTAGCTTGATCTAGTCGGTAATAATTTCCCAAACAATTTCTCATACAGGGATATTTTATTGCATGAACAGTACAATAGAATATTTGAAATGGACTGTTCCGGAAAATTCAGGGCATGTGATTCTCTGCACTCCTGTGGACTCCTGCCATTGTGATTGTGGTGGCTGCTCTTCCTTTTCCTCTGTGTGTGTGTGAAGTCTGTGTTGTAAGCCCCTTGGTATTCTTAGAACACCCGAAGCCCTGCTGCTCCCTCCCAAAGTGTCTGATCCCTCCTGCAGTCCCTTGGTGGCCCTCTGCTCTTCCACCCTGAGTGAATGTGCTCTTCAGCAGTTCTAGGCTCCAGAGTTGCTGACTGCCCCCACTGATCCCTTAGAAAGTCTTGGGACTTTACCTCTGTCCACCATTGGGTCCTTGCATGGTTGTCTGTGGTCCTTTACTGTTTCCAAAATACTTTTGACTATTCTCCCTCATACACATCAAGTTATGCTTCCAAAATATTTATAATTATCTCTTTCACCACATCTTCCCCATTCTCAGGGTATCTATGACATAGCTTCTATCAGAATTTTGGTTTAAGAGTGTTTTGTATATAATGCTTTTAGAAAAAATTTATTCCAATTCTGGCTTCTGTATCAACTTCTCTCCCACCCCTAAGCCCCTGGAACTACTGAAGATTTTTTTATTTGCTGCTCCTTAGCTGCCAGAGCCTATGGCCCAAATCTTATTTCCTCCCTTCTGAAACACTCTGGAAGGAAATGGGATGCTGTTTTATAGTTGTGGCCTCCTACCTTATGGCAATAAATCAAGCATATGGTCTTCCAAGGTTCCTAAGGGGCTGCCCTGAGACACGCAGCTTCACAGGAGCATCTGGAGCCCGGGATGCAGTGCTTCCCTCAAGGTGGCCCTGCCCTCTGCTGCCTCCCTCAGCGTGCAGGACCTCGTGGCTCTTGCTGGGGTTTCTGGACACCAGCCTGCAGGACTCCAGCCTTGCTTCTCTAGCCTCCTTGACATGGCCTTCTCAATTGCTCTCAAGTGGCAGTGCCCCAGGGTTTTCTTCTCCCTTTTCCCCTGGCTTCTAGGTTCATATAGTAACCTAAACATGACTCCCAGGTCGCCTGACTCTGGCCCTATCATCCACACCCTTCTGTTTGGTTGCCTTCCAGTGACTCCAACCAGATGTCCCAAAGGCATTTCAACCTTTGCGCATCCAAAACTGAAATCGCCTCCTCTCAGGCCACCTCCTTTATGAGCCTTCTGTCATATCTTCACTTGTTTCATAATATCACCATCTATTGTCCATCTTATAGGTGGAAACCTTAGAGACATTTTCTTGCTACATTCTTTCACATCTCATACTCGACTTTCAAATGTTGTTAATGGGCTGTACCTCAGAAATCTATCTCCCAAGTCCAACCTCTTTCATTCCTCTGCTGTGCCTTAGTCCTTCTTCATTCTTGCCAGGACTGTATGAAGGTCCTTTTAAAAAATGAATTAATTATTTAATGGCTCTCTGGGTTTTCCTTGCTGTGCGCAGACATGAGTTGTGGTGACTTTAGTGGCAGCAAGCGGTGGTATGTGGAATCTTTCCGGGCCAGGGATAGCACTCGTGTCCCCTGCATTGGCAGGCAGATTCTTAACCACTGGACCATCAGGGAAATCCTCAATTAATTTTTATTGGCTTGTAGTTGCTCTACAATTTTGTGTTAGTTTCTACTGTGAGAAGGCCCTTTTAATTAGCATTGTCTTCCTAAAAAACAAAACTAATTATGTCACTCCTCGAGAAAATCTCTGCGGTTTTGCCTTCACCTCTAGGATAAAGTCCATATTTTCCTGGTGATACGGAGACGATTCATTACAGCTGAGTTCCTATCACTGCACCTCTAGCAATCTCTGCTTTCTTGGCCTGTGCCCTGTGGAAGCTTCAGTCACAGGGAGTGCCTCACATCCCCAAACATGGCTCCCCTGTTCCTACTTGCCTGTCTTCTCCCTGGAGTCCTTCTACCTGGCAAATTGCTCAGTCTTCAGAGCCAGCTCAGACACGACCTCTGAGATGCTGTTCTCCTAGTTAGATGTGCCTGGGTCCTCCTCTGTGCTCCCACACACATCGAGGAGTCCACGCCTCCTGGGATCTGATTACATTTGTCTTCTAGACTCAAAGGGGAATTTTGGGGGGAGCAGTGATGTTCTTAGCACTCAGCGCAGTGCCTCTCATGTAGCAGGTGGTGAAGGAATGCTTCCCTGTTCTCTGCAGAGTCCCTGTAATACTCAAAACTCCAGTAGGGGGTTTGTGACCGTCTTTCGTTCCCTAAGTCAGTTTCTCCACTCTTGTCCGAGCCTTTGGCAGCGTTGCTCAGAGTGAGTATAGTTCTCTCACATTCAGCCCACAGAGCTGCACCTTCCGTTTCTTCCCAGGATGCCTGGGATATCTCACTTCTTCAATCCCCACCATCGCCGGAGTTCCTTTGCTCCACCACTGAACCAGGAGGGAGAATCTGATTCCTTGTCGTTTCCTGTGGTTGTCTGTGAAACACCCAGAAACCCCTTAGGATGGTGTTTTCCAAAGTGAGGTCTTGAGTCACCCACACCATAGTAACTTGGCTTGTTTGAAATGTTCTTGGGCCAACCCCCAACTCTACTGAGTGAGAACTGTGGTCCCCAGGTTTAGGAACTTGCATTTTGATCAGTTCCCTAAATGATGCTAGTATACCCTAAAGTCGTGATTTGTTCCAGGGCAGCGTATGCCACTAATGCTCAGAAAGAACACTAGTTCCTTCAGATAGTCACCATAGTGGGAGAGCTTCAGCAAGATGGGACATACTGCGAAGCAGACCTCTTCCTGGAAAGTTATGTAATTAGCACATTATAGAACAGAAAAGTCATTAAAAAATGACAACAACAAGAAACAGACCAACAAAAACTCTTGATTTCCACAGGGATAGCTTTTATTCTTTCTTATACATGAACATTCCAGCATTTCCCCCTTAACCCTGGTTCCTGTTACTGCCCTAGAACACTTGGCTTCTGTTTATTTTAAGTGAGATGGTGTCCCCTGTGCTTCGCAGCGCCTGGCACATGGGTGCTCAGCCCTTGACGGTTCTTGCCCCTGCTTTTACTCCCTTTTCTGTCCCTGACCCTTTCTGAAAGCGTCCTCAGTGAGTCTGACAGCCCGTCTTCTCCCTGTCACCCTGCAGGGGGCGTCCTCTACGCTGCCACTGTGAAAAACTACCTGGGGACGGAGCCGATCATCTCTCGAGCTGTGGGTCGCGCTGAGGACTGGATTCGGACAGAGACCTTGCCATCCTGGCTTAACGGTGGGGAGAGGGGGGCTGCTCCAGGGACACGGTGGGTGGAGGCTGGGCGGCCCCAGGCTTTGTGGGATCTGAAGCCGCTGGTCTCCCCAGCCCCAGCCTTTGCTGCAGCCATGGCCTTGAGCCCAGCCGAGTGGGGGGATGAAGATGGAGACGATGAGATCTACTTCTTCTTTACGGAGATTTCCCGAGCCTTTGATTCATACGAACGCATTAAAGTCCCGAGGGTGGCTCGTGTGTGTGCGGTGAGGCCCTGATCCCAGCTGTCCGCCTTGTTTTCTGCTCTGCTCATCCCGCTGTCTTTCCCGCTGGTCTCTGTATCTCTCTTCCATCTCCTTTTCTGCTGGGCCGTAACTACTTTTCTGGCAGCTTGAGGAATGCGGGAGAAAGGGCTCTGGCCTCTTTTGCCCCATTACTACCCCGTGTGACCCTGCGGTGTAGAGGTTGAAGGCAGGAGCTGGGTGGACAAACAGACCTGGGTTCCAGTCCTTGCTACACTGCTTACTGCTGGCTGTGTAACTCTGGGCAGGAATAGGCACTGTTCTGAGGACCAGATGAAGCAGCTTATGTCCAGCTCGTAGTGCAGTACTTTACAAGTGTGCAGTACTTAGTCACCCTCATCACTGCGACCCTGCCCACCCCCTATCTCACTGTCCGCCTCGGGTACCCTGCATCTCCGTCCTTGCATTTCCATGTATCTTGACTGTGTCTGGGGGGAATGTGTGTTGGTCTCCACGGGCCTTCCCTAACGTCGGTCTTCTAAAGAGAACGTCCTACATGCTTGTCATCCCAGGGTGACCTTGGGGGCCGGAAGACCCTCCAGCAGAGATGGACGACCTTTCTAAAGGCTGACCTGCTGTGTCCCGGGCCTGAGCATGGCCGGGCCTCCAGTGTCCTGCAGGACATGGCCATTCTTCGACCTGAGCGTGGAGCAGGGACCCCTGTCTTTTATGGCATCTTTTCCTCCCAGTGGTGAGGGGGTCCTGATGTGGAGAGTTACAGGGTGACACACCTGGGATTGCTTCCGTGTCGGTGCGGGCCCCTCCGGAGTGGGGCGGGTTCTCCCTAGGGCCCTGTTCCCTCTGCCCTGGGGCAGGCTGCATTGCTCCCTGTGTGTTTCTCATGGGTCATCTCATTTGACAGGGGCCGAGTTGCCTCCCCCCAGTTGCCTCCAAATATCTGGCTCTGATCTGTGACTCTTCCAGGGAAGGGGCTGCCATCTCTGCTGTCTGTTCCTTCCGACCCCAAGATATTCGGACTGTGCTGAATGGCCCCTTCAGAGAGCTGAAACATGACTGCAACAGGGGACTGCCTGTCATGGACAATGACGTGCCCCAGCCCAGGCCTGGAGAGGTGAGGGGGCTGGGGCAGCGAAGGACTGAATTGCCCCACTAGGACAGGAGTCCAGCTAAGCATCACAGACACCTCCTGGCCCCTGCGAAGCTCTGTCACTCATTCTGTGTTTCCTCTAGTGCATCACCAACAACATGAAGCTCCAGCAGTTCGGCTCATCACTCTTCCTGCCTGACCGTGTGCTCACCTTCATCCGGGACCACCCACTCATGGACAGGCCAGTGTTTCCCGCTGATGGCCGCCCCCTCCTGGTCACGACAGATACAGCCTATGTCAGAGTTGTGGCCCACAGGGTGCCCAGCCTCTCAGGGAAAGAGTACGATGTGCTCTATCTGGGGACAGGTATGTTTAATAGCCAGGCCAGTTGCCCACCCCACGCACACAGGCTGTGGCCACAGAGGGGGCCCCTGCATACGGTAATCAGAGTCCCAGGCACAGGTACAGCTTTGCTATGATGTCTTGCCCCTTGCGTGCTTCCTAGAGGACGGACACCTCCACCGAGCAGTGCGGATTGGAGCCCAGCTCAGTGTCCTTGAGGATCTGGCCTTATTCCCAGAGCCTCAGCCAGTTGAGAGTATGAAGTTATATCAAGTGAGTTGTAGATTTCGGCAAGTCTGGTGAGGCGATGTCTGAATCCAGAGACCCTTGGTGACCCTGAGGCCTGGGAGATCTAGCACGTCCTCTTCCTCATCCCCTTTCTGTAGAACTGGCTCCTGGTGGGCTCCCGTACTGAGGTGACACAAGTGAATACAACCAACTGCGGCCGTCTGCAGAGCTGCTCAGAGTGCGTCCTGGCCCGAGACCCTGTCTGTGCCTGGAGCGTCCGGCTAGCTGCGTGTGTGGCCCACCTTGGAGAGCGTGGAGGGTGAGGCTGGCTGCGCTGTTGCATTGCCTGATGTCCCCGAGCTCTGGCCCAGCCATCTGTCTGAGTCTATTTCTCATGGGTTAATGTCGCCCTGTGTGTGTGTGTGTTTGTGTGCTAGGATTACTGTGTGTCCATCTGTCAGTCCATACTAGCTCATCTGTCTGTCCTCATCCCTGCTGGACCTTCCCTGACTGTGGTTCACCTGCATGTTGCCATATGCTTCTCAGTTTTCATTTTCCAAGTGCTCTTAGAAGTGGTTTCACTCCCTCCTTCCTTCCTCGAAAAACTTTATCTTGTTGCCTTCTGTGATTCTGCATTCTCCTGGTTTTCCTTCCTACCTCTCTCACCTATCTAGATGTCTCTCTTACTGGTTCTTTCTCCATCCAGTTTTTGAATGCTAATATTCCCCTGGGTTTAATCCTTCTCTTTACACTTTTGTGCACTTACAAGGTGATTTCATTCCCATTGTATTCAGTACTGAGTGCTGGTGACAACCACAGATATGCCTTTAGCTGAGCTATTTTATGAAATAGAAAGTCATCTCACTGACCTGAACAGAATTCTGATTAACTGTGATGGAAAAGAAGCGTTTCTCTTAACAGAAAAATCTTTTAACAGAGATTTCCAGAGAAATCTTGGGGTTGTGGACAACCAGCTATACTTCTTGGAAGGCTCCTGTGTTTCTTTTAAAGTACCCCACCAACCGTCTTTCTGACAGACCTAGTGTAAATTTAATTCTCTGTTGACTACTAGAAATGTTTGTAGAATCTGATGTGGTGAATGTCATGCATATAAAAGGTATTAGGGAAAAAATTTAAGAATGAATGCTGACTGATAATTCTAGAGGTTATTGATGAGATGGTGGGAGGTGCATTTGGCAAGTGAATGGTCTGTGGTACTGAGGAGGGCAGAGGGGGTGTTGACGTTGGATTTATCAAGTATTCTCTTCTTTATAGGCTGGTTCAAGACATAGAGTCAGCGGATGTCTCTTCTTTGTGTCCTGAAGAGCCTGGAGGTCTGTATGGTTTAGGGAGGTATGGGTGGAGTGGATGGAAAGGGCCTAGAAAGTTGTCCTTTTTGCACCTACTTTAAAACTTGTATCCTGAAATCTATGGCGGCCTTACTGTCTTTGGAATCCACTTTTTGGCTTTGTCCCCCATGGCCCCTTCTCATATCACCCCACATTTCTGTCACCCGAACCTACAGCGTCACCCTCTTTTGTGCCTTTGCTTTCTCTCCAGAACACCCAGTGGTGTTTGAAGTTCCTGTGGCTGCAGCTGCACATGTGGTCTTGCCGTGTTCCCCGAGCTCAGCCTGGGCATCCTGCGTGTGGCACCAGCCCAGCGGAGTGACTGCACTCACCCGCCGGCAGGAGGGGCTAGAAGTGGTGATATCCCCAGGGGCCATGGGTGCTTACGCCTGTGAGTGTCAGGAGGGTGGGGCAGCCCGTGTGGTAGCGGCTTACAGCTTGGTGTGGGACACCCCGCAAGGCCCCTTGAGCCAGGCTCACACAATAGGGGCTGGACTGGCAGGCTTCTTCCTGGGAGTTCTTGCAGCATCCCTGACTCTCCTCCTGATCGGTCGGCATCAGCAACGACAGCGACAAAGGGAACTTCTGGCTAGAGACAAGGTGGGCTTGGACCTGGGGGTCCCACCGTCTGGTACCACAAGCTACAGCCAGGATCCTCCCTCTCCCTCTCCTGAAGATGAGCGGCTGCCCCTGGCCCTGGCCAAGAGGGGCAGTGGCTTTGGTGGCTTCCCTCCACCCTTTCTACTCGATCCTTGCCCAAGCCCAGCCCACGTTCTGCTAACTGGGGCTCCTCTAGCCACCTGTGATGAGACATCCATCTAGGGCCGGGCAAATAATCACCAGTGCATGAGTGACCCCTGGATGGAATAACCACTGGGACGCTGGGGGGTCAGTGGGCCTGGAACGTCACCGTGGACTCTGAGTTTTCTTTGTCCTTTGAATGATCACTTCGACTTCCCTGTCTGCTCTCTCTGGGCCTGGACGGGTTCAGGGCCAGGCCTTTGCCTGTTTCCCCTTAGAGATCAGAGCTGCTGTCGCAGTGAATCAGGACTTTTCCTGCACTTGCCTGCTCAACCCTTGTGACCCCTTCAGCCCACTCTCTTGGTCTTGTTAGTTTGGGGCTGGGGCCCAGGACATCGCTGTGACTTTGCTTTCGGGTTGGGCCCTGGCCAGAAGGAGGAACCGTGGAAGTGTTTGGGGGCTTATGTGCCCTGACTCCTTTTGCTGCTTCTTGAAATTTATGTGAATCTCTGTGGGGAATGCATGCTCCCCAAACTGCAACATGCAGTCTCTGTCCTGAGATCTACCCCATCCCAGTTTTCCTTCTTCCCTGAAACAGCATGTGTAAATACATGGGTGTTCATAGGTTACTTGGCCATACATGCATGGATGCCTGGGCCGGTGTTCAGGTGTATTCCTGGGATGCTGAGAGGGTCAGGTTGGAGTAAGGGCAATGCCTATAGGACTTTAGACCCTGTAGCCAGTGAGGGGATGTCTCTCCTTTCTGAAAGGAGAAAACCACTGCCCTGCCTCCATCAGCTCTCACAGCCCTTCTGCTGAGTAGACAAAAACCCCTGACGAGATCCTATCTTTCTCTTTGGTTTTGCCTCCTGGCTGCCACCACTGCCAAGCACGGCTACTTTTTCTCTGGCTAGAATCCTCTCCTTGACCTCTGTTAAAACTTCACAACATTCTGAATATCAGGGGATGGCAAAATGGGAACAGTCCCGGTAAATATAAACTGCACAAAGATAGGTTTGTTTCAGTGACTTTCCTCATGACATCCTTGCTGTAAAGCAGGATTTCACCTGAGATTCATGGCCTCCCTAAAACCATATGCATGATGCTGTCTGTACACGTGTATCTGTATTTTTCTCGGGGGGCAGGGGGTTATGACTCTCATCAGATTCTCAAGCCTTAACAAACGTAAAGGACCACTACCTGAAAGTCAACACATGTTGGCCAAGCTAAGTAGTGCCAAGCAGGGGCAGCTGTTTCTGCCCTGCCGCACTTGCCCTGTGGCTAGCCTCTGGACTGGCAGCTGCGGGATACCTTCTTGTTGCTCCATTCCTTGGAAGGTGGGCCCTGTGCCTATTTGGAGACATGTCAGCTCTCACCAAACGTGAAGACCTCTTCTTGCTTCACCACTCCCAGACGCTCTAGGCTTCTCCTGCTCAGTTCCAGTCTTGGCCTGTAAATGTGCCTCACTCATCCCCGGTGAGGGACCCCCCTGAACTCTCGTAAATGGCCCAGCCTTTCCCAGTTGAGGTTTTCAGCTCTGCTTTCCTTGACAGCAGCCTGTGAACTCCTCAAGAGCCCCCCTGGGTTGTGATTATCAGTGGCTTTGCCATAAATAAGTGTGTGATCTTCAGCAAGTAATCTAACCTTGGAACAATGGCTTGCTCATCTGTAAAGTGGGGGTAATTATACCTACCTCAGGGTTGCTGCAAGGATTGAATGAGAGAACATGTCAACAATAAAGCACTGTCTCTACCAGTAGAGGTTGTTATTGTAAAAATTGCCTTATGCCGCGATCACACAGCTTAACCGTCGGATAACCGTGACAACTTGCAGTCACTTTAAGCCTCATTTGGTTGGAGAAGAGTTACTGCCACACAGAAACGTCCTGTCCTGGGTCATTTCTGGCCAGATCTTAGCTGCCAGTGTCTAGGTTTTGGGAGCAGGGCCTGTCATTCTTATACTCCTCAGATGCATCTGACCGTGGTGACCTTGTTAGTGTTTCTGTATGGGAATGGAGGAGGGCTCTGTATTCTTTGGTTTATCCTCACTCACTCTCTTGAGGTTATGGGTTAGTTTTATTCTGGGGAAGGAAGGGAGTGGGAGATTTCAGAGGGACCTGGAGTCTCTGGGTAAAGGGGAGAACTGTTTCACAAGGAGGGAGGGCCAGATCACAGTGGGTTTGGGGCCTTTGGTCTTTGCATAGTGGCTCTGGTTGGAGGAAAATGAGAAGTGAAACGTAGGAAAACTGAGGAAAGTTGGAAATAGGCAGGAGTGGAGGGGAGCCATGTCTCAGGCTGCGGCAGGTTCAGGCCCCAAGAGTGTGTGACTGGATAGAAATGTGAACCCCGTTCCCAAAGAAATAGTGTGAATAACTGGTTGCATTATCTTTGGACTGTGGGGTTGTGGGGTGGGATAGAATCCAGTGATAAGGGAGGTGAAGAAGTGTGCAGGGTTCCTGCAGGTAGAACTGTGAGGATTCTGGCTACCAGAGACCTGACTGGCTTTTACACGTAAAAGCAGCCGGGGAGAGGGTTGGGGAAGGGGTTTCTATTTGTGTTTACCTCCAGACTCTAAAGATCATCCACTTTCTGGCCCTCACTCTTAAATTCCCCTCTGTTTTTGGTTCTGGTCCCTGGTCCATACATTGTGGCTCTTAGCTTGTCAGCCCTAACCAGTGGTCTGCTGCTATCCATGTGACCTTACTAAAAGTAGAGCCAGAAAGCGATGCTCACTGCTGGCCGTCATGAGCCAAGTGAATCCCAGCATACCACTGGCCTTGACCCAACAGGAGGTTGGGTTGGTTCAAGCCCCAGCATCTTTTAGATGTTACCTAACATCTTTTCCTAGGAGTCTCCTGACTCCCTACCTTTCCCCAGTTGCCCCATAAGTTATAGGAGGAGAGGTTCCTTCGGGTATCTGCTGGACCTGGTCCCTCCTGACTACTGTGCCCCTGTCAGAGGGGGCAGTCATGGCTACAACAGACTGTTCTTGGTCAACTGCACAGAGTCCTATCTCAAGGGCGTGGGGATTGGACTTGCCTTGTTTTGTTTGTAGGAGAGCCAGGGTTGGAATTTTTAAAGATCAGTTTTCACCAAATGGAGGAAAAACTAGCAATAAAAGCAGTAAGAATTGTTTATGCAGTTTAAAATTCTCCCTAGTAGAGTCCAGGCACAGACCCCTCGGTGACGTGGCAATTTGTGTGGCCAGTAGACAGACGATGTGGTCCCAGGTGAGGTGACGTCCAACTGGACCGATGTAAAACACCAGCTTTGGGTTAGGGTACGGAGGGACAAGCAGCAGAGAGAATGACCTGGCCCTGGGGATGTTAGGTGGAGTCAGGGGTATTGGAAGAGCCCAGATGAGGGGTCAGTTTCAGAGAACTGCCTCTGGTCCTGCGGAGAAATAAATGCAGCCAGGAACTGTCTTCCTCTCTTTTATCTCGGGTTCCCAGCCCATGAGATTGGGTTTTCTCTAGACACACTAAGCCTAGGATTTAGGGCTACAAATGAATCTGGGGCTTCCAACCCTTCTCATGGACCTCAGGGCGTGGCAACACTGAACCACAGGCTGGAGGCTTTCACCACCTGCAGATGGGGCCATGGTTGAGGCAGGAGGCGTCAGCAATTGACGCCGGATCCAAAGACCAACATCTCAACTTCAGTTTCAAGCAAGTCCTTTGGGTTGAAGAGGCTTGGCATACAGTCCACTTGGGGCTGAGGTTCACTCCAGGGACTCTCTGAAGGTTATGTGTCGAGGAGGCTGATCAGACTCTCTAATCAGAAGCGGAGGAAGAGAACTCCTGGGAAAAGCTCAGGCTTCAGGCCTTTGCTAGCAAGCTCCATATCTGTCAGGAAAGGTTCTAATCAGCCTCAGATGGATCCTCTGGAATTCTCCCCTGCAAGCCCAAGAGGGCAAAGACTTGGCACATGCTTCAATACTCTGCTTTCGAGATACATTTAATTGTGTGTGTTAGGTAAGCTATTCCTTTCCTTATAAGAAGTGAGGAGGCAGAAGAGAGGTGAAGATGGAGATGGCTGTTTTTTCCTTTCAGTGATGTAGAACTGTGTCCTATTTCCATGCAGCTTCTTTAGGAGTGACTTCTGCTGTGGTGCAATAGAAGTTATGGATGCTGGAGACAGTCATGGCCTTGAGGATTATGGCCAGGTGTCCCCATGCTTTGGTGTGGAAGGATGAAACTGCCTATCTTTTGTGTGCGGTTGGATGATGAGCATATCAGCACCAATCATGAAACCAGAGACTCTTCTTTCCTTCGGTGGGAACCACACAAGTACCCTGAATTCATGTTCAGTTCTAGGGAGAAGGATGACCATCTGCAAGTGGCTGAGATAGAATATTTTCCCCATGAAGTGACTGAGAGTTCAGAATGAGGTTAATTGGACTTATAGAGATAAAATAATAGTTTTTGTACCTATGAGTTTGTGGAGAAAAATCCATGCACCTTATAACTAACACCAGCGTATCTGAAACTATCTGAGTCTAGAATGCCTGAGTTATGAACTGACCTATAGATGGGAAAGAGCAGAACTGACTGTAGACAGAGTAGAGCTGAAAGACTACTAGTTGTCTGAAATGAAGGAGGAGGGGCTTTTTCCAACCCTTTCCAGGAGCCAGTCCCCTTAGTGTAGCTCATCTGCATACATATTCACCAAAAATTAATATTTTAAAAATCAGACTCAAAACTGATCACCTCTCAGATTTACTGGATCTTGGCAATTTGTCTGTGGTTTCATCATAATACACAGCTCATTGTGTTGTGATCACTTTGTAATTCCCAGGTAAACATTCTTAGAAAGAAGGGAACGTGAATCTGTTCCTAGTTGACAAACTAAGTAGTCCATATGCTACCACTACAAAGTTTGATGACAAAGCTGCCCTTAGGAGCTTTGTTACACAAGTTCTTATTCTTTTGGGTATTTATTGCTGTACTACTCAGGACAGGCTTTGCTATGATGTAATAATATGCAACCCCATATTCTTAGTGGTTTGAAACACACGTTTCTTACACGACTTAGGAAGGAAGGAGGTTCTGATACATGCTACAACATGGATGGACCCTGAGGACATTATGATAAGTGAAATCAACCAGTCACAGAAATGCTGTATGATTTCACTTATATGAGGTACTCACAGTAATCAAATTCGTAGAGACAGCAAGTAGAATGGTGGTGTCCACAATGAAGGAAACAATAAGCAAGGTGAAAAGACATCCCTCAGAATAAGAGAAAATAATAGCAAACGAAAAAACTGACAAAGAATTACTCTCCAAAATATACAAGCAGCTCATGCAGCTCAATACCAGAAAAGTGAAAAACTCCGTCAAAAAGTGGGCAAAAGACCTAAACAGACATTTCTCCAATGAAGACATCCAGATGGCTAATTAACACATGAAAAGATGCTCACCGTCACTCATTGTTAGAGAACTGCAAATCAAAACCACAATGAGGCGTCATCTCACGTGGCCAGAATGGCCATCATCAAAGAGTCTACAAACAATAACTGTCGGAGAGGGTATGGAAAAGGGGACCCTCTTACACTGTCGGTAGGAGTGCGGATTGGTACAGCCACAATGGCGAACAGTGTGAGGATTCCTTAAAGTCCTGGGCATAGGACTGCCATACGACCCAGCAGTTCCACAGTTTACCCCGAGGAAACCAGAACCGAAAGAGACACGTGTACCCCAGTGTTCATTTGCAGCGCTGTTTACAATAGCTAGGACATGGAAGCAACCTAGGTGTCCACTGGCAGATGAACGGATAATGAAGTTATGTACCCAATGGAATATTACTCCGCTATAAAAAGGAACATGTTTGAGTCAGTTCTAGTGAGGTGGATGAATCTAGAGCCTATTGTACAGAGTGAAGAAAGTCAGAAAGAGAAAGACAAATACTGTATGTTAGTGCATATATATGGAATTTAGAAAGATGATATTGATGATCCTACATGCAGAGCAGCAAAGTAGACACAGCAAAGTAGACACAGACATAAAGAAGACATAAAGACAACGTAGACACAGACAGAAAAAGCAGAGACGTTACTTTGCTGACAAAGGTCTGTCTAGTCAAGGCTATGGTTTTTCCAGTAGTCATGTGGATGTGAGAGCTGGACTGTAAAGAAAGCTGAGCGCTGAAGAATTGATGCTTTTGAACTGTGGTGTTGAAGACTCTTGAGAGTCCCTTGGACTGCAAGGAGATCCAACCAGTCCATCCTAAAGGAGATCAGTCCTGAATATTCACTGGAAGGAGGATGCTGAAGCTGAAGCTCCAATACTTGGCCACCTGATGTGAAGAGCCGTCTCATTGGAAAGGACCCTGGTGAAGGGGAAGATTGAAGGCAAAAGGAGAAGAGGGGAGCAGAGGATGAAATCATCACCACCTCAGTGGACGTGAGTCTGAGCCAACTCCGGGAGACAGAGAAGGGCAAGGAAGCCTGGTGTGCTGCAGTCCGTGGGGTCGCAAAGAGTCGCACACAGCCGAGTGACTGAACAGCAACAACAGCAGAGAATTAAGTTGTTTCTCGCAACACCCAACCTAGAGCAAAGCCTGCTTCCTTAAACCCTCCTGCAAGCCACCAGCACACCAACCCGCCTGACAGCCTGTTCCTGAAACACCCCGTAGTTGCCCATGCTGTGCATTCTCCCTCGCTGTAGAGTGAAAAACCCAACTACTGAGTTCCTGGTAATCTCTGGCTGGAGGTCAAGGACAAACAGTCTGGTCCATTATTGTTTGTAATAGATATATACTGCCATTGTGACAGAAATATGTGGAATATACATACCAAGCTGTTGGTAATGGTGAGGGATTTTACAAGGCTGGTGAGGGATTTTACTTTACCATTGTTTTCTTTTTGAGGGGAGAGGGGAAGAAAAGAGAAGAAAAGAAAGAAGAAAGAGAAGAATGAGGAGAGAATGATGGTGGTAGCGGCAGTGGCTCTAAATGAAGTGTTAACTGTTGATGATGTTATTGGACTATATTTTTAAAATTTTCTACAATTAATATACATTACATTTGAATGAAAAATAATAGAAGTTACTTTTAAATGGAAGAAAATTGTGATTTAGTCCAAGGAAAATACTATGTGGCCATTTAAAATTGTTTAAATAATTAAAAATTGAATAACGCCTAATTAATTTGCAATGTTGTTAGTTTTAAGTCTACAAAAATGATTCAATTATACATATACATGTATATATATATATTTAAAATTCTTTTCCATTATAGTTTATTATAAGATATAGAATATGGTTTCCTGTGCTATACAGTCAATCCTTGTTATTTATCTGTTTTATATATAGTAGTGTCTATAGGTTCATTCCAAATTCCTAATCTACCACTCTCCACCCACTATTCCCTTTGGTAACCAAAATTTGTTTTCTATGTCTGTGAGTCCATTTCTGTTTGGCAAATAAGTTTATTTATATCATTTTCTTAGATTCCACATATAAGTGATATCATATGATATTCGTCTTTGTCTGTATGACTTACTTCACTTAATATGGTAATTTCTAGGTCCATCCTTGTTGCTGCAAAAGGCATTATTTTGTTCTTTTTTGTGGCTGAATAGTATTATAAATGCCACGTCTTCTTTATCCATTCATATATAGATGGACACTTGGGTTGCTTCAATGTGTTGGTTATTATAGATAGTGCTGCTATAAAAAAATTTATTTTTGCAGTGCCTGACTAAAATTAAGTCGGAAGGCTTTCCGGGTTCAAGCCGGGTGCAGTACCAGACAAGGCCCAGTAGGCGTCGCTATTTCCCAGAGAGCCGCACACTGTTACTGAGGTCCTCTGAGCGGTGCTCGCTGTAAACCTATCTGCCAGATGTATCTAATCTCTGAGTATTATGTACTTGTAAATTTGCTGCCTCTCCTCATTTTATTCCATGACTCAGTCTCTGCAGAGAAATTACTGTAGTAAAACATACGCTTTATTCCTTTTCACATATACATCCTATCTTTACGGGAATCGTTTGAAGTACTGCAGGCAGGTATTATATACTCCAGTGTGCAGTTGAGGAAACTGAAGTTAACCGGAAAACTTAAGTCACTAACAGTTCCTTGGTTCAGGTTTCTTTCGCCTGCATTGGCTAGTTCTAGATACTTGCACATGTATAGCAAAACAGCACTATTTGTGCTTTCAATATATCAGTGTATAGAAGTATCAGTAGTAAAAGTACATTTAAATCAGTATCCAAGAAGTGCCATCCAGATGATGAGAACGGACCCATGTTGCTTGTGCAGTGCGGTTGTGCAAAAGCTCCTGATGGAGGTACTGCAAAGCGGAGCCCTGAAATTTGGGCAAGTAGGCAGCCTTCAGAAGTCTGGAGTTCTTTGTAAGCACCTAGGCATCCTTGGGGAGCATGCTGAATGTAACTCATGTTTGTGTGTGACTATGAATTACATTGTAAACATCCGTTATTCTGCTTTGTGGCAATGTCAGATACATAGAGTTTTGCTTTTTCCTTCTGAGCGTCTACCCAATTTTTCTTGGGTTATCACTTCCTGATACCTGCCTTGTAGTTGCTATTTTCCCCTTTTCTAGTTTGCTTTGTGGAATTATAAATCAAATACCCAGGCTAGGTAGAAATGACTATGAAGTTAGCAAGTTCAAAACGAATCTGTTTGAAGGCATTGGTATTTGTATGTTACTTACTGGGTCAAACTGATAGGAAATTGGTTCTGGAGAGATGAGGGTTGACTATGCCAATTAAAAAAAATCCCAGTAATCAACATCAGTCTTGATTTCAGTCTACTGAGTCACCCTGGGACTTGGTCTTTCACTTCAGTGCTGTAGCAATTTGAAGGGTATGCTCCAGGCTGGGGTGAGGATAGTTAGCCTTATAGAGCTGGCCTGACAACCTCTGATGGCCTGGTGGGTTCTGGACCAGGAGGAAATCTGGTGAGTGTGGGGTGAGTAAATGTAGAAGTAGAGGCTCAGGGGAGGGACTGCTAGATTATGACTCAAGTTGAAACAAGGAGTTGACAGATGATCCAGTCCTCTTCCTAGCAAGCACTGAGACCCTCCAGGGAGCAGAATGGAGGACTGGATGAACCACATATGCAGACAATGTCTATGTGTGATGAGGTGGGCAGTGGCAGAGACAGAGTTCAGACACAAAATTGTGGCTGCTAGGAATGAGGTAGCAAGATGGACCCAACCAACTATCTGAGGTACAGGGCTGGAGCACAGGTGGGGAACTCTTAAGGTCTCCAAGAAACCCAGGATAAGGTTACTGGACCTGGCATGCTCTGCCCATGACCTTCAGCCCAGAAGTGGGGCAAAGAAGCCTGGAATATGAAATTGCCAGAATGGTTTCCAAATCCACCTACCGATGAGGCCAAGATTTCTGCTGGATGACGGCAAGGAAAAGCCCTCTCAACTTTGGGCAAGGTGGGCGGCCTTAGAGGGTTGGAAATTCTTTGCAAATAGCTTAGACGGGGCAAGACTACATGCAGGTGCTGGCACCGTGGGCCATAGCCACTTGGGGAATCAGGCCCAGGGCTAGTCTTTCTGGAACCCTTGGGTCTGGGGCTCTCCAAGGGAGAGGGACCAGGCAGAACAGACCAATCCGGTGAGTAGGGAAGCGGCCTTAGGTCACAAATGCTAATCACTTTAGGGGAAAAACAGCTCATCCTTTGAAATGAATTTTGCATGCATGCCCAATGTGCATGTGTTTGTGGGTAAGCAAGATTTATTGTTTTTTTCCCCATCATGCAAATATGCTTATTACAGTATAAAACATTCAGAAAATACAGAAAGTATAGAAAGTATCACCTGAAACCCCACTGTATCTCGCCAGAAATATTATCTCTAAACATATTTTGATGAATTTCCTTTCAGTCTTCTCTTTATGTATATATGATATATATGTATATATTCAATACATATGGGCTTCCCTTGTGGCTCAGCTAGTAAAGAATCTGCCTGCAACGTGGGAGACCTGGGTTCGATCCCTGGGTTGGGAAGATCCCTTGTAGAAGGGAAGGGCTACTCACTCCAGTCTTTTGGCCTAGAGAATTCCATGGACTATATGGTCCATGGGGTTGCAAAGAGTCAGACATGGCTGAGCAACTTTCACTTCAATACGTATATATATTCAACATAAGTATATAAGTATAGATTTAATTAAATCATACTGTAATGCTCTTTGTATCCTGTTTCTTCCACATGATAATATATCTTGGACACTTTTCCACAATAACATATGTAGTTCTACACCATTATTTTAATAGCTGCATAAGATTGTTTTGCTTGATATTTCTTGTTTTAATGAGCCCTCTTGATTAACATCGTATCTTCCAAGAATAATGATAAATTTGTTTATTATTACAGCACATTGACTAGAACTTCCAAAACAAGCACAGATACAGCTCATTCCTGACCTGAATCTAATTTTAGTAGCAGTGCCTTTAAGAATTCACCATTTTTTTTTCATGTTTTCTGTTGCTTTCTAATACATTTATAGTATTAAGGGAGTCCCCTTTTATATCTCAAACACTAACAGGATTGTATATTTTTCTTTTAAGAGAATCAGGATGGATGTTGAATTGGGTCAAATACCTATCATCCATTAACATGGTACAGATTTTCCCGTTTAGCTAATGTCCTGGTGCTGAGAATACCTTGGTTTCTTGGAATGAATCCCGTCTTCGTGATTTTGCAGCTTGGGAAGGGAAAGTCGCTGCTCTTGAAAATCTCATTAAAAAGGGTGCATGTTTCAAGCCGTGTGCAAACTCCACTCTTTTCTTGGACTGCTGTGTGTATGTTAGAGTGAACTGGGAAGCATTCAGCCTTTTAGTGATAGATAATTAGACTGGTAAAATCTGACTCAGATAAGCAGAGTTTAGATAGCTTGGCAACAATCTATCCCTGGGTTTGATAAAATAGCCCCAGCAAAGACACTGGGGCTGGAATTCTCCCAAGTACATGTGGGGAGGGGAGGACGGGAGGTTGTTGGATCCCTGTCACATTTCTCTCTTGACACCCAAGCTTTCCCATAGCTGGGCACATCCTGGGCTTCCCAGGTGGCACTAGTGGTAAAGAACCCGCCTGCCAATGCAGGAGATATAACGAAACTAGGTTTCGATCCCTGGGACAGGAAGATCCCCTGGAGGAGGGCATGGCAACCCACTCCAGTATCCTTGCCTGGAGAATCCCATGGTCAGAGGAGCCTGGTGGGTCACAAAGAGTCAGAGGACTGAAGCGACTTAGCAAACATGCAGGTCGCGGTGGAGACAAGGAAGCTGGTCATCATGATCACACCTGAGCACCTTCCCAGAGCTAGGCACAGTGCTGGGGGCTCTGAGTGTGCCATTTCTTCAAGCACACTGGGAGCTCTTCTGGGTCTTTTTCACAGATGAGGAAACCAGAGTTGAGTTTGCTCCAGGCTCCCAGCTGGGAAGTGGTAGAGGCAGGATTTGAAGCCAAGTGTGTTTGCGCCTCTGTTAACCTTGCCCATGCCCAAGCCCAGCTTTGCTGGCATCCCATTCTGCTGGGAAAGACTGACTGGTGGGGATAAGTTTAATTAAAAACAGTATCTTTCAGCTTCTGGATTATTCTTTTAAATAGCAGTTCTGTGCTACTAGCTCTATTTGTATGTTGAATCAGGTCAAATTAACAAATGTTTTTGGACTGTTTACCATGTGGAAGGCATAAGGTTAATTGTTGTAGGAAATGTTGAAGTGTAAATCAAGACTCATATCTGGACAAACTGAAAACCAGTCTTGCAAAGCAATATGTAACTTGACTGCTTAATGTTAAAAATAGCTACTCCACCAGATAATATATAAGATAATATATACCAAACTGACTTTCCAGGGGTGGGACTGTGTATATTAGAAAACATATACAATCAGACAGGTCTGCTCCTTTCTGAGGCCCTCATATAGCGGCCTATATGAGAAAAGAATCTACAAAGTGGGTGGCGAGTGTGCTGGTGGTGCAGTGGTTAAGAATCCACTTGCAATGCAGGGGACGTGGGTTCGATCCCTGGTCCAGGAAGCTCTCACAGGATCTCACATGTGGCGACTAAGCCTGTGAGCCGCAGCTATTGAAGCCCGTGCGCCCTAGAGCCTGTGCTCTTCAACAAGAGAAACCTGAGCATCGCAGAGAAGAGCAGCCCCTGTGTGCCACAACCAGAGACAGCCTGTGCACAGCAATGAAGACCCAAGAACTAGAGAAAGCCTGTGCACAGCAGGGAAGACATAGTACAGTCAAAAATAAATTAAAAAAAAAGTAGATATATGTATATGTATAACTGATTCACTTTGCTATACAGCAGAAACTAACATTGTAAATCAGCTTTACTCCAATACATTTTTAAAAAAAGATTATATGAGTCAATACGATAAATTATACAAAGGTTTATGAGACATTCAAAGTTTTACAATGAGCAAGCATTACTTTTAAAATAAAAATTGGCTTTAGTAACTTAAACCCAGGTTAAGAAGCTTATTAAATACATAAGAAAGCAATACCTCACCTTCAAGTACTGGCAACAAACATAAACAGATAATTTACCTTATGATATTAGTAAACTCTATGGCTGGAGCTAGGATAAAGTCAAGAAAGGGAAAAAAAAGTAAGAATATAGTGAAAATGTTCAACATGTTCATATTCTTTAACTTAATTTCCTCTTTCTGAGAATTTATTCTAAGGAAAATATTCTATGGATGGGGAATTTAAATGTGCAAGGTGCCTCACCATAATACAGAAGCAGTTAACCAAACCATAGTAGATCTATGCAATGGGATATTGTTTAGTCATTAAAATATTCATTGTGAAGACTTTGAGGCCACAGACTAATAGAGTAATGATAAATGAAAACAGCAAAAATTTACCTACACAATTATTCCACTTCTGGGAAAGTAAGTTGTTATGATTAATGCTTAGAAGTAAATATGGAAAAATCAGTAAGGTTGTATTTGGATAAAGATAATCAGGGTTTTTTTAATTTAAAAATTTAGTTTCTGGTCAAGAATGATTTTTTAAAACTTTTTATTTTGTATAGGAATATAGCCAACTCACAATGTTGTGATAGTTTCAGGTGGACAGCAAAGGGACTCAGCCATAGTATACATGTATCCCTTCTCCCAGAAACTCCCCTCCCATCCAGACTGCCTCATAACATTGAGCAGAGACCTTGTTGGTTACTCATCTTAAATATAGCAGAGTGTACATGTCAAAATTTATTTTTAAAGAAAAAAAAGAAAATTGTGGTGTTGGGTTCTTTGGGCATCTCAGTGGATTATGCCAACATTGTCTACACCAGCATCAGACAGTTGGCTAGATGGGACGGCGGAGCTGCCGCCTCTGTAGTGGGCGCAGACCCCACCCATTCAGATTGTCATTTCTTTGTCAGCCCGCAGCCTAGGCCCTCTTCCTGACTCTCATGCAGAGCATCTCCCTAGCACAGTCCTCTGTCCTGCCTGCAGCTCCAAAAGCTCCCAGATACACTGCATTCCCTTGTTCAGCTCCTGCTCCCTCATTTCCATAATGCTTAAGAGAAGTAATTCCAAATGAATAAACAGAACAGAACTGGACTTTGTTATGTAGAGGGTAATTACTTGAGAAACAGGATGCTATATTAAATTTTTATGATTCATCTTTTACATGACCAAACTGCTTCCTAGAAGGGGCTTCCCTAGTGGCTTAGACAGTTAAGAATCCTCCCGCAATGCAATGCGGGAGACCTGGGTTCTATCCCTGGGTTGGGAGGATTCCCTGGAGAAGGGAATGGCTACTCCAATATTCTTGCCTGGAGAATCCCATGGAGAGAGGAGCCTGGCGGGCTACAGCCCATGGTGTTGCAAAGAGCTGGACACGACTGAGCGACTAACACACACACAAGGATTAATCTAGGTTAAAGTGAAGATTTAAAAGCCTCTGAATAGGCTTGAGAGAGGAGCATAGGGGCATGGACAATTGACAAATTAATCCAAGAGAGAGAAATGTGACTTGTTAGATCTGGAATTCTCTGGAAAACAGTGCTAAACATGCTCAGTTTTCTTGAAATTGTCTGAATAAGCAAAAAGGCACAGAAGGTAGCAATCATAAAAAACAGGGCATGATCCAGGAAAGGATTTTATTTATAGAAGTGTGAAGCTGGAAGGACAGAGAGCAGACAGGGCCACCCCACTTGTCTTTCAGCTGAGGAAATTCAGGGCAGCCAGAGGTCCAGCCAGGATCAAATCTGATCTTCTGTTGCTCAGTCCAGTACTCTTTGTCCTTCTGGGATATATTCCAGAGGGAATTTTCTTGGTCCTGTATTCATTTCTATTTTGAAAAGTTAAAATATTCACATACTTTAGAAACAAAACATTATCAAAAGATGTACATTAAAAAGATTCCCTCCTAGCACTTTTATTAATTTCTTATGCATCCTTATATTTCCTTTGTGGAAATACAAGTAAATCTAAAAATATTAAGATGCTTTCTCATTTCTTACTCTTTCTAACACAATGTATCAAGGAGATCTTTGTACATCAATGCATAGAAAGCATTCTTGTTTAAGATATTTCACTGTAAGAATGTATGATAGTGCATTTAACTAGTTCCTTTTTATGGACCCTTGGGTTATTTCCAATCTTTTGCTTTTACAACCTGTGCTGCCATAAATATCCCTGTACCCATGTCACATGTCATCTTGTAGGAATATAGGTGTATCTGTAGAATAAATTCCCAGAAGTGGATTTATGAGGTCAAAGGATAACTGCAGGCATAATTTTGATAAATTGTCAGACTGCCTTCCATAGGACCTGTACCTGTTTTGCATTCCATTTAGCAGAGTAGAAACACGCTTTCTTCCCCCACAGACTTGATCCTTGCTAGTGACCCGTCTTCCCAAGTTACATTCTGCTTGAACTAATATGGAATTTTATTTCATCTTTTGAGTAAATACCATTGATATCATCCCAAGGCATGTTGGATAACATGGGAAACCAGCCTAGACTTAAAAACTTGGCACAGCTAATACATAATACATAGTCCCACAAGTGTCAGTGTTTCTTGCTCCAAATTAGCTCTTTCCTGCACTTCTCTTTGAGAGGCCCTTGCTTGGAATAACCCTGGATACTGGGAAATCAGGTAGGCAATTCTAATTTTATTCTTAAAGTGATCTTGTGGGATGTGAGGAGTAATTGTAATTCCCACTTGACAGATGAAGAAACCGAAGCACGAAAGAGTAAAATAGCACTCTCTTACTGCCTGCTCCTCTCCTAGGGTAAGGGGCTCAGATGTAAGAGTGGGGGCTTCAGTTTGAGATAGGGGCATTTTTGAGCTGGGGCTGCCTCCTGCTGAGGAGATGCAGGTCATGCAGAGGGAGCAGAGAGTAGCACAGTGAAGGATGGCTCCAGGCTCTAGGCTTGAAAGAGTAGAAAGAAAGACTCTTTCATTCAGGTGCTACGTGGCAACCTGGTTTGCTTGCATCCTTAATGTTTCTACAGACCAGGGACTGGGCCTTCTCCACCTTCATACTTGGTACTTCTAGGATTTGCAGGGCTCAGGACAAGAGTACAAAAAGAAGATGCCAGCCTCCAGCTGTCCCTTTCCAATCCCAACCATGGCCCCATCCCTGTTTCTCAAGGAGCCCTGTGCCCTGGCCTCAGCCACCTCCTCAGCCTAGAATTGCACACACAGGCAGTAAGATCCACTGTACAGACCCAAGGAAAAGGCCTGTCCAGACCCTGGAAGCAGGCTTAGGGCTATGTGGATATGGAATTCCAACATCTCAGGTACTTGGAGGATGGCCTAGAGGGAGGTTAAGACTCCAGGTGAGGCCCATAGGTTTCTTGCCAGAGCAGAACCCTCTAAAATATAGGGCCTATGGGTAGTACTACGGGAAAGAGTTCAATCAAATTATGAATCTGTAGGCATCAGTGACAGATAGAAAATTCAGGTATGGACGAGCCAGATGGGAGTCAGTGAAATATATTCATAGTAAAAAGGGTTTGAAGAGGCAGAAGGGAGGCAGAGGTCATAGAAACTCAGGAAGCAGGAAAACACCAGGACCACACGTGTTCTGGAATGGGATGGTCCAGGGATGGGCAGGGAGGGAGCTGTCTTTGAGCTGGGGTATCTTGTCACATGAGGGTACATGGCACTGGCTGTAGTGGAAACCATTCTTTTTCAGACAGTAATTCCAGTCTTCTGTCCTCTACTCAGAAGGCAGAGATTTCTGTAGACTCAGGGGCAAAAGTCTTTTCCAGCCTGGATGTCAAGCCTCCATGTTCCGCCCAGACTCGGAGGCTTTTGCTTCAAGCAATACATGGTTGGGTGTGTTGCAGCAGAACTTTAACTCAAGGATCCCTCTGCAATATGAGTAATGTAAAAATTCTGTCAGCTGAGTGGTTCCATAAAAATATAACTAAGCACAAAATACCTCCAAGAAAATCATGCCACTCAGAAAATCAAGTGAGTTTTCTTTGACTATCAGTCCTTCCCCCCTTGAGAGTTTATCCAGATTATTTTGTCCTTTCAGCTATCCTAAAATGTTCCTACTATTATTTCCATTTCGGGTGATTCCAATCCAGTCAGCAAGTCAACGCCTAACTGGCACCAGTATCAATATTACCAGGTTTTTACTGCATTTGCTCAAGTCTTCATAAGCTTGGTTTTACTTTCTCACAAAGTTATTGACTCCTGAAGTTAGAAGGAATTTAAATCCTGGTGCTTAAATGCTCCCAGTAACCAAGGTCTCACAACCTTGTAAAGTAGTGAAGTCCACATTCGAGTCACTGACTTCCAAAGGGTCTTCTTTAGGTTTGGCTGAAATCTAAATTCTCCAATTTTCCAATCACTAGTTTGAATCTGACCCCTTGGGGTCTATACAGAAAACCTTCAGTTCCTTTACCAGTTGACTGCCATGGCCCAGTTTACCATTGTAATCTATCTGAGTCACATCTGTGGATTAGACACTTCAGTATCTTCAACTATTTTCCATATGATGTAGTTTTAGGGACTATTCCCTAAATCCCCATGTTAAATTTGCAATGTTTCAGAGGTTTCCCAAGTGAAGATGTTGCAGTCACTGTTGGATGGATAATTTGATATTCAGGAGAAAGAACTAAGCTAATGGATATAGATTTGAGAATCATTGGCTTGTGTAGGAGGTGACTGAAACTTTGAGCATAGATTAGGTCACTCTGGGGGGCCATGAGGTAAGGAAAGAATGGATTGTTCAAGGGTGGGTGGAGAAGGAAGGAAGAACCCACAAAGAACATGGAGAAGCAGTGGTTGGAGAGGCAGGAGAATGACCAGGAAGAGTGTTACTATAGAAACCCAGGCAGGAGAGAGTTTAAAGCAGGGGTAGCAGTCACGCCTAACGTAGCAAAGGCCCAGTCTTTTGGTAGTTGAGGGAGACGGCAGTTTCTTAGGAGAAGTGAGAGCTAGAAAACAGAGAATTGAGAATGGGAGGCAAGGAACTAGAGCCAAGTGAATGGAGAGGAATTTTTGAGATGCTAGGCTGGGAGGGGAAGTGGAGCCCTAAGGAGGGGGAAGCCTATGGAGATCTATATATCTTTAGAGTGGGAGAGATCTGAGTTTGTTTCAGTTCTTTGGGAAAGGGCCGGGACAGAGGGAGAGATGGAAGAGAAGTGGCAGGTGGGAGATGGAAGATGGCTGATGGAACGATGGTCCTGAGGAAGACTATGGGGGATAATGAAAGACAGGAAGAGGGATTCTTTATGGATTGGAATGGGCACCTCATTTATAAAGATGGGAAAAAGACAATGTGGATGGGTTTCAAAGCAGATGAATCCGAATGTTGGCAAACAGAGTTAAGGATAAGATACCCAGTTTCTTCTTGACATAGACGGTATTGTCATGTACTGATGATCAAGGGGTGCCACAGTAGAGTAGGGATCTGAGAATAATTACCAGGTGAGGAATATATGGCCCTCCTTCTAACAAAATGACATGTCTCCTGCCTGGCCCTGAGTAGCACCGCAGCTCCTGCTGTCCCTCCACCACACCCACAAGACTGGATAACTGGATCCCACCATCGGCTTGAATGGGATCCCAGTTTATTACCGTCAACCTTGAGGACAAATTTCTGATTAAATCCTTGGTGTCCAAACTCTTCTCTTGGATGAGAAAGAACCTGGGGGTGGGGTGGGTCAGGGACTCTTCCAAGTGCTCTAAGGATATTAAATGATTTACTACTCAAGCAACACTATGAAGCAGGCACTATTATTATCTCCATGAGGAAACTGAGGCACAGAGAGGATAGGGAACTTGCTTAAGATCATTCAGCTGGGAAATGGATGTGCAGTGTTAGGATAAGAACATCAGGCAGCTGGTTCCAGAGTCCAGGCTCTTAAGTTCCTTTAGTGAGAGAGAATGAAGATAACTTACAGAGCAAAGGAGAGAAGAAATCTAAAGAGAGAAAGGGTCCAAATGGCTTTGAGCTCCTGGTTATAGCCCTTGAGGTCCAGGCTTTTCTGGGTCTTATTTTCTTGAGCCTTAATTCTTCAGCCATGCTTCTGATACTGTGAGATACCCCGTGTCATAATAAAAGGTGAAACTGGAGAGATTCAGCTGGAGGGCCTAAGTTGTTCTTGGGAAGCTGAGGTTTCACTAGCCCTGATATCCGGGAGTCTTTGATAAGGAGGATGTGGCATGGCCCCAGGGCATTGTGTAGGATTTCTGCTGTCTTGCCTGTAGGAGGAGATGAGGCTGTGTGGCTTACTGAGCCAGACTGGGCATGGGAGTGTCAGTTGTCTTAGCTTTCTCTGTCCTCGACTTGTCTTCCCTGGTGCCCTATGCTTCATCCCTTCGAGAGCCTCACAGATTCACCCACAGTCTGACTGAGTTGGGACACTCTGGGTATCAGATCCTCCTGGCTCCCCTTTCCAGCCTGGAACCAGCTGGCAATTGTTTCAGCTATATTCTCATCAACATCCCACCACCTGCTTTCCCTATGTACCTGTCAGGCCGTTACCCAATCCTGAAGGCACCCTACTATTCATTTTCTCTGCTGGGGTTTAGCTAGAGAAAAGTCACAACCAGGCTGACTCCTCAGACAACAAATGGTTGTCTTACAAAGAGCTGAGAAAGATGAGAAGTGAAAGGCAAAGGAGAAAAGGAAAGATATACCCATTTGAATGAATGCAGAGTTCCAGAGGATAGCAAGGAGAGAAATGAAAGCCTTCTTAAGTGAACAATGCAAAGAAACAGAGGGAATCAACAGACTGGGAAAGACTAGAGGTCTTTTCAAGAAATTAGAGATTCCAAGGGAATATTTCATGCAAAGATGGACAAAATAAAGGACAGAAACAGTCTGGACCTAACAGAAGCAGAAGATATTAAGAGGTGGTAACATACACAGAAGAACTGCACAAAAAAGGTCTTAATGAGCCAGATAACCATGATGGTGTGGTCACTCACCTAGAGCCAGACATCCTGGAGTATGAAGTTAAGTGGGAACTTAGGAAGGTTTACCATAAACAAAATGAGTGGAGGTGATGGAATTCCACCTGAGCTATTTCAAATCCTGAAAGATGATGCTGTGAAAGTGCTGCACTCAATATGTCCATAAATTTGGTAAACTCAGCAGTGGCCACAGGACCGGAAAAGGTCAGTTTTCATTCCAATCCCAAAGAAAGGCAATGCCAAAGAATGCTTAAATTACTGTGCAATTGCATTCATTTCACACACTAACAAGGTAATCCCCAAAACCTTCAAGCTAGGCTTCAACAGTACATGAACTGAGAACTTCCAGATGTTCAAGCTGGTTTTAGAAAAGGCAGAGGAACCAGAGATCAGATTACCAACATCCGTTGGATCATACATTACTATATGTAAAGTAGATGGCCAGTGCAAGTTTGATGCATGAAGCAGGACACCTAAAGTTGGTGCTCTGGGACAACCCAGAGGGATAAGGTGGGGAAGGAGATGGGAGGGCAGTTCAAGATGGGAGGGGACATATGTGTACCTGTGGCCAATTCATGTTGATGTATGGCAAAAACTGTCACAATATTGTAAAGTGATTATTCTTCAATTAAAATAAATTAACTAAAAAAATAAAAATATTGACAGGAGACAAAAAAAAAAAAAGAGAGAGAGAGAAAACAAGGGAATTCCAGAAAAACATCTACTTCTGCTTCATTGACTACACTTTGACTGTGTGGATCACAATAAACTGTGGGAAATTCTTCAAGAGATGGGAATACCAGACCACCTTACCTGTCTCCTGAGAAACCTGTATGCAGGTCAAGAAGCAACAGGTAGAACTGGACATGGAACAACAGACTGGTTCCTAATAGGAAAAGGAGTATGTCAAGGCTGTATACTGTCACCTTGCTTATTTAACTTACATTAAAAGTACATCATGCGAAATTCTGGGCTGGATGAAGCACAAACTGGAATCAAGATTGCCAGGAGAAATATCAATAACCTCAGATATGCAGATGACACCACCTTTATGGCAGAAAGAGAAGAGGCACTAAATAGCCTCTTTATGAAAGTAAAAGAGTAGAGTGCAAAAGTTGGCTTAAAACTCAACATTCAGAAAACTAAGATCACGGCATCCGGTCCTATCACGTCATGAAAAATAGACAGAAAAACAAGGGAAAGAGTGAGAGACTTTATTTTCCTGGGCTCCAAAATCACTGCAGATGGTGACTGCAGCCATGAAATTAAAAGACGCTTGCTCCCTGGAAGAAAAGCTATGACCAACCTAAACAGCATATGAAAAAGCAGAGACATTAGTTTTCTGACAAAGGTTCGTCTAGCCAAAGCTATGATTTTTCCAGTAGTCATGTGTGGATGTGAGAGTTGGACTATAAAGAAAGCTGAGCACCGAAGAATTGACGGTTTTGAACTGTGGTGTTGGAGAAGACTCTTGAGAGTTTCTTGGACTGCAAGGAGATCCAACCAGGCAATCCTGAAGGAGATCAGTCCTGAATATTCATTGGAAGGTCTGATGCTGAAGCTGAAACTCCAATACTTTGGCCACCTCATGTGAAAAGCTGACTCATTGGAAAAGACCCTGATGCTGGGAAAGATTGAGGGCAAAAGGAGAAGGGGACAACAGAGGATGAGATGGCTGGATGGCATCACCAACTCGATGGACATGGGTTTGGGTTAGGTCTGGGAATTGGCAATGGACAGGGAGGCCTGGCGTGCTGGAGCCCATGGGGTTGCAAAGAGTTGGACACGACTGAGCGGCTGAAGTGCACTTTTAGACCCTTCATGATTTGGCCTCTGGGGTCTTGACCTCGTTCTCATCTGTAGCACATTCCCCCTCTCTCCTCCTTCCTGACTGTTCTCCTTTCTGAACACTTTCCTCAGGAAGCCCTCTTTCTCCCCTTGCTCCATGAGTCCTCTCCCCTCAAGGGCGAAGTCTCCCTCCAGCGGCTGTCCTTGGCCCCACAGTGAGCCTTTCTCTGAGTGTTTTCCATGAACCTCCCGCATTGGAAGAACTGTTGACCCTGAGAGCTCTTGCCCCATATCAGACTTGGGGAAGGGACCCTGGAATCTGCTTTTCAACAAGGTTTCCTCTTGTCCCTCCACATCTGGGAGCTGGGAAACTCTTTTTTCTATTGCCTCTGAAGTTCCTCAGAACTTTAACCTCTCAGAATCCTTATCTTCTTTCCTTCCTTTGTTGCCCTTGCTTTTTCTCAAGTCCTGTAGAGGCGTTCAGTTTTCCATTGACTTCCACTCCAGATGATCAGTATGTGATAGTAGATTTTAACAGTTTGCCACAGATATGGCAGACTAGAACCAGATATGATAGGAAAATGAGCTTGGAATTCTAAACAACCTTTGAAAAATTAAAAAAAAAATCTTGGAACCAGAAGCCATGAATCGTCTGGGGCTACTTGTGCAGTTATTGTTGAAATTACTGGAGCTGTTGACTATCTGGAAATCAAATCTCATAAATAAATTGGCTGTGCCATCAGTCATAAAAAGATCTGGCGCTGGGAGATCCTGATGGGTAGGGACAAATAGGGACATGGGAAGAGAATGGGGAGGCTCAGAACTGCATGAATCGAGTAGAGATGTTTGGCAAGCTGCAAGGAGCAGCTGCTCCCTGTGAGCTGGGCCCTAGGGACTTGTGGAAGGAAAGACGAGTTCTGGGCAGGCCGATGTCATCGAAACCACTCTCTAGAGACATAGGTGCTGTTCACCGGGAAGGCGAGTGGTCATCTGTCACATGAAGGGCTTTGCTGGTCTCTGACACTGGATATCCACCCCCCCCACCGCCCTGCTGCCAGGAACTAGGGGAGAGAGTGCTCTGGGGCATGAGTCAGGGCCAGGAATGCCAGGCACAACCAGGGAAGGAGCCAAAGGAGATGACTCTGGTATAAACCCTGGCCACTTGGGGTGGAAAATAAATCAAAGAGAAGGAATGGAGATGGCTGTGGTAGGGAGTGTGCACTCACTCCCCCATCTGTTGCTCCACACGCGGGACCTTCCCTGTGCAAGCCTGGCAGCAGCTTCCCCTCTCCTTCTTGGGGGGCAGGCCGGGCAGAGGGTAGAGCCTCTTCTCTTAGTGTTAGACAGACCTGGGTTCAAGTTCCTTTTTTGCTACTTGACTTACTAGTTGTGTGATGCTGGCAAACCCAAGTTCTTTCTCAGACTGCCTCTTTATCAGTAAAATGAGGATGGCTAAAGTACCCATATGTAGGGTTGCTGCAGAATGTGAATGGAGCTTATATTCGTAACATGCTTAGTTTAGTGCCTGCTCATGGTTGACATTTGATAACTGTTCGCTGTTATTATTACTTTACTAACTAAGAAAGAAAGATCTTCAATGAGGTATTTGGCACCCAATTATTAAATCTATCCTTAATCTCTTTCCCTATAGACTGAGATGGACCTGCTATCAACAGTTTTAGAGAAATTTCATCTTGTTTCCTGACTCCTTTCAGTGAAAAGTGTTTCTTCTCTTCTTTCTTTTTTACAGAAAGAAAATTGAACTGACATTTTCAGTCTTGAGTTTCACAGAGCTCTCCGTCTGCAGGGAAGAAAGAAGAAAGAAGCAATTTCAGCTCTGTAGGGGAGCATTTCAAAAGGGGAGTATGAGGGGATTGGGCTCAATTATTAATAATACACATATTTCTCTCAATTTCCTTAAAATTTGGAGGTCTGGTTTTAGGAAGTTACTAAAACTTGAAAAACTGCAGGCACTGCGTAGATATTTGACAAACAGTTATAACATAATATATGTATTCATCACATTTAGAAGAATTATAAAGGCAAGAGTGATCCAGTAAGTAGAGCCTTGGTCTTCGCGAGAGAAGAGCTGGGTGTGCATTCTGGCCTACTTGCCGCATGACACAGGGTATGTCACTAAACCACTCTGAGCCTCAGTTTATTCACCTATAAAATGGGGGTGAGGACATCTATCACCCAAGGCAATGGAAAGAATATATACAATTGTACTGAAGACAACTGTAAAATGATGAACAAATGGGAAACTGTTTATCTGGGAATTTAAAAACCAGAATTTTCCAAGCAACAAAATGCTGAATATAGCAAAATCTAGCTCAGACTGACATTTGAGTTCTTACTGTGTAAGAACTATCAGTTCAGTTCAATCACTCAGTCTTGTTTGACTCTTTGCGACCCCATGAATTGCAGCATGCCAGGCCTCCCTGTCCATCAGCAACTCCCAGAGTCTACCCAAACCCATGTTCATCGAGTTGGTGATGCCATCCAGCCATCTCATCCTCTGTTGTCCCCTTCTCCTCCTGCCCCCAATCCTTCCCAGCACTAGGGTCTTTTCCAATGAGTCAACTATTCGCATGAGGTGGCCAAAGTATTGGAGTTTCAGCTTCAACATCAGTCCTTCCAATGAACACCCAGGACTGATCTCCTTTAGGATGGACTGGTTGGAGCTCCTTGCAGACCAAGGAACTCTCAAGAGTCTTCTCCAACACCACAGTTCAAAAGCATCAATTCTTCTGCACTCAGCTTTCTTCACCGTCCAACTCTCACATCCATACATGACTACTGGAAAAACCATAGCCTGGACTAGACAGATCTTTGTTGGCAAAGTAATGTCTCTGCTTTTCAATATGCTATCTAGGTTGGTCATAACTTTCCTTCCAAGGAGTAGGCGTCTTTTAATTTCATGGCTGCAATCACCATCTGCAGTGATTTTGGAGCCCCCAAAATAAAGTCTGACACTGTTTCCACATCTATTTTCCATGAAGTGATGGGACCAGATGCCATGATCTTAGTTTTCTGAATGTTGAGCTTTAAGCCAATTTTTTCACTCTCCTCTTTCACTTTCATCAGGAGGCTCTTTAGTTCCTCTTCACTTTCTGCCATAAGGGTGGTGTCATCTGCATATCTGATGTTGTTGATATTTCTCCCGGCAATCTTGATTCCAGCTTGTGCTTCTTCCAGCCCAGCATTTCTCATGATGTACTCTGCATATAAGTTAAATAAGCAGGGTGACAATATACAGCTTTGACGTACTCCTTTTCCTATTTGGAACCAGTCTGTTGTTCCATGTCCAGTTCTAACTGTTGCTTCCCGACCTGCATACAGGTTTCTCAAGAGACATGTCAGATGGCCTGGTATTCCCATCTTTTTCAGGATTTCCCACAGTTTATTGTGATCCCCACAGTCAAAGGCTTTGGCATAGTCAAAAAAGAGGATGTGCTCTAAGCTCAAATCACCCAAGTGTGTGTTCAGGCTTTGACACTTGCTAGTCTAGGGGATATGGGATGAGTTACCTCACTTCTCTGTGCCTTGGGTTTATCATCTGTAAAACAGATATGATAAAAGCATTATCTCACAGGTTATTTATTCAGTTCAGTTAGACCTATATAATTTAATTCTCATAAATAACCACCACTCTAATGGAATGGTTCTAAAATTATTTTTAAAATAATCATTCACTTTCAAAATCATACTATCAGGGTGCCTGAGGAAAGAGTCACTGTGGTTCAGAATACAGGGCAATGAGACAACCCACTGGGCTGTGAACCACCCAGATGATGACCACTGGTATGTCACAGGGGGCACCCTGAGCAATCTAGGCAGGGCAGAGCCAACGGTGATGGAAACCACAGTGACATCATAGAGGTGGCATTAGTAACGCACCAGCTCTGACCTATGTGGGTTCTCTACATGCTTTGGTGGTGAACACCTGTTATATATATTGCACTAAACTGCACTTGGGCAAATATCAATGCCCTTCTAAATCCACAGAACGGAAAAAGAAACCAAAGAGAAACCTCCAGAGGACCCGTGGAGCCTAGACGGAGTCTTCTGTCAACTGCTATACTCCTTGGAAATAGTATGTTGAAGCGTCAGTAGCTCCAGTAGTCTGGCATATGCTCTGGCCTGTCCTGAAACCCTCCTCGCAGTCCCCGGGCACCCAGCGACAGTCGGTTGGTCGCACGAAGTCTTTTACCTGCAGGTGGCGGCACGACGCCGAGCTCGGTCTGGTCCGGGCGCTGCCGGCCGCGGAGTTCCCGAGACAGAAATCCGGAGGACAAGAAAGCAGTTAGGTACGGAAGTAAGACCCAGGACTTCTGACTTCGGATAAAACCTGTCATTCATTTAAACCCCTCCCGTCCCCGGCGAGCAGGCCTCTGGGCCCAGCAGACGTGCAGTGGGGGCGGGCCCGGGGCGGGCAGGCGCAGCATCCTTTGCCCGGCCCTCAAGGGAGCCTTTGCGCAAGTCGCGGTGGGTAAGGGAGCTGAGCAACATCCTGCGTGGATATCAGTCCCTTCGCGGCCAAACTGCAGCGCCAGGGCCGGCCGTCCCCATGTCGTAAGACCGGACAGAAAGAAGGCATCCTCTGCTACCCGGAGCGGGCCGGGCCAGCCGCCCTCTCACGTGCTCCCCGCCCAGGGCCCAGGCGCGGCCTGCCGCGCGGCGCGTCACGAGGGCCGGGCGCCGGCGGGCTCGGCCGCCAGGCCTCCCCGCTCCCTGCAGGCGCCCGCAGAGCGGAGGAAGCGCCCCGGGCTCAGTCGTCTAGGGACAGGAGGCTTTTCTCTTTATCAAGTTATTTTTCCCTTTTCCCAGTCATTTGGTTCCCAGTTTTCCTCCCAGGGACTCATCCTCAGTCCCTATGTCCTCTTTCCTCCTCTCAAATGAATGCTAATCACATCCAAACCGAAAGATTGGAGACTAAAGGTGGCCTTCCTCAGGAAGGAAAAGAACTGGATACAACTGAGTGGTGTGTAATGGTGTCGCTTCAGGCTTGTGGACAGGCTTCTGGGGGGAGATCCTTGAGGGCAGTGGTTTTGTTTCTAGGATTTCTCACCTTGCATCTCCTAGCTCACAACTGGCTCAAGCCTTTGAGTGTGTGAGTGCAAGTCGCGCAGTTGTGTCCGACCCTTTGCAGCCCCATGGACTGATTATACAGTTCATGGAATTCTCCAGGCTAGAATCCTGGAGTGGGTAGCCTTTCCCTTCTCCAGGAGATCTTCCCAACCCAGCGATCACACCCAGGTCTCCCGCATTGCAGGCGGATTCTTTACCAGCTGAACTCTCAGGGAAGCCCACCTTTACTTAAGACCATATGTATGTGATGTAAGTCTGACTTCCCCACAAACCTTCTTCTCTTGGATGAAGTATGGGTGACTTTAGTAATCTGAATAGCAACTTAGAGCCTCAAAGTAAAAGGCAAAAAACTCAAAAACTTCTTCAGTCAAAGTTGACTCCCCAGAAACTGTAGCTACTTTTATTCAGCTACAGGTTTGGGAAATGCCCATTACTCACATGGACTTCTGACAGGTAAATGCTAATGCCTGGTGTTTATAGTTATGATAATTACTATTTGTGAACACTGTAGCTGGTATCCATTGTCATCTACTGATACTTCATAGCAAAGAATCATTAACTTAGTAGGTATCATATTCCAATTAGCTTATCTCCCTCCCCAATAAAGCAGGTATAATAATTATTCTGTTGTAAAATTACTCCTCCCTCTACTTTCTCTATCTAAATTCATGTGCCTTCCAGTGAGCTCAACCTTCTAGTGAAGATTTCTGTCTTTGTCTCTTCCCCTCCCCACTTTCTGACTCCTTCAAAGACTCCTCTCTAGCTTGACCACCCAGGAAACTGTCTGGATTATATGTTGTGAAATTTGATTATAGTTGATTAAACACTTTGCTAAATATTGCCCTGACTTGTTCTCAGTTTTATTTCTGCAAGCATAATCTTCTGAACTAGGCTGTAAGTTTTGATAGGGCAAGAACTATATTCATTAATCCTAGACTTAATAAGAGGTATTAATAAGAGTACTAGGATGCTTAATAAATATTTGATTAAATAAACAGGTATTGGGATGCAACTTTATTGTTGAGAAACAGGAAATATCATCCACTTAAACTTTTGATTAAAGTTTCCTGAGTTTCAGCTCTGTGATAGACCCTGTGCTGGGCTGTGTAGAGGTTATTAAATATAAGGAAGACATGTGCTGTCTTAATTTGTAGGAAGATAAAGCATTCACACAGCTTACGAGAAGGCAGTGTAAATGCCTTAGAAGTATTGGAAGCAAAGCTTAGAGGGGTGAGGATAAAGCTCTTAAAGCTTGTGGTTGAGGAAAAGCTCTGAGAAAGAACATCTGAGCAGGGCCTTAAATAGGATTTTAGAAGGTGAAGATGGTGGGTAAAAACTGCAGGCAAGGAAACAGGATGAGCAAAAGTAGGGGGATGAAAAATCTCAAAACTTGTATGGGGAAACCAAGAGATTCATTTTGATTGCAGTGATGTCATAATGATAACAATATCTGATGTTTATTTATGCCTGGTTTTATGCTTTGTGTACTTTATCTCATCCTGTTCTCCCAATAACACATGAGGTAAGTGCCACTAATACTCCTGTTTTATGGATGGTGAAGCAGAGGCTTAAGATAATTTACCCAAAGCCAAAGCACTAGGCTGGGTTCTGACTCTGGAGCTATACTATTCCCCCTCCAAGATGTGTGCAGGAGGAAGGGAAAAAAAGTTTAGGGATATTATTTGGCATGTCATATTAAATTGGGCCCGAAACGTCAAAACTCAGTTTGGTAAGTAATGTGGAGCTGCTGAAGATTATTGAACAGGTAAGCCACGCAATGGAAGCCAAACTTTAGGAAGGTTAATATGGTGATTGGATGTAACATAAATTGGAGAGAACAGAAATAGAAGATAAAAGATCAAGTAGGTGGTGAATGCAAGTGGGAGATCAAAATTCAGAGTCTGAGTGGAACAGTGAGAATGAGACGTAAGAAGCTGTTGTGGGAGATATCTCAGAAATAGATTTCTATAGGGCTTGTCACTTGGTGAAGTGGAGCGAGTGGACAGTGACTCTGAGACATCAAGCTGAACCCTGAGGAAGAGGCAGCAACATGGGGAGGCACAGGGAGGCAAGCAGAGCTAGTTAAAGATGGCTCCCTTAGGTTGGTCCGTGGAGTTGGTGATTCTGTGTTTGACTATGTTTTGGTTGTCATGCACAATAGACAAAGGAGATGCAGATCTGGGACCTTGGAAAGAGGTTAAGGCTGAGGGTGTAGGGCTAGGGAAAGAGGCTTTTGGAGAAAACAACCCTGATGACCCCTTGATGTCAGCCTTCTAGCCTCCAGAATTGTGAAAGACATTTCTGTTGTTGATGCCTCCCGGTCTGTGGGAAAACTGCTAACAGTGATAAAGGGTAGAAGTTTGTCTTTCAAAGCCAATCTCTAGCCAATAGCTAGGATAAAGCCTCTCTCCCTGACTTGAAGGAGGGCTTCAGTGAGAAGGGAGACCAAGGGGTCTTTACAGAAGCAAATGGAGGGAATTTTAAAGGCAGAAGGATAATCAGTAGTGCCATGTACTGTGGAAAGTCAAAGAGAAATAGGACTGAATGCTTTGGCAACTAAGGGATCACCGGATCTAACGAAAGAGATAAGTGCATTATAGCACATATATATGGTGGAATATTCTGTGGACATGAAAAAAATCCAGGTTTTCCAAGGATACTCAAGGATTTGAGAAAGTGCTTATAATATAATATTAAGCAATAAATACATAGATAAAATAAGATTGAGAGAGAGGGCACAAACTATATGTAACACGATCCTAATCTTATTTAGTCTTCACTCCTTTTTTACATGAATAAAATAGTAACATATATTGGAGTGCTTTCCTGTATTTTCTGCCAGGCTCTTCTGCTCTTGTTGAGCTAAGCAGGGTTATATGTAGTGGTGAGAACTGGAAGGAGTTCAGAAGACTAGATTGAAAAGGGCTTGGAGCTACTTGCATGAAGGATCAGGGAAGATTAGGAAAAGGGCAGGAAGAGGCAAGAGGGAAAGGGTGGTGAAAAAGGCAGATGAACCCAGGTAGGGCAGAGAGTTTGACAGGGAACCAGAGAAGAGAGACATGGCCTGAGTTAGTGGACTTGGAGGAGACACAAAAGTCTTTAGATTTTTGTGCTGATAGTTGCCATGTCTCAAACAATCTGATTCCTTGTGTACTTTTTTGAAAAACTGAAGCAAAGGTTGAAATTCATTTTTAATGATTTTGAATGTTGTATAGACAAATCTTCTTTTTTAAAACAGCATTTAATGATGGAAAACTTCCATGCATTCACAAAAGTTGAGAAAATACTTTAATGAACCTGATTCACTCAGCTTCAACAATTATTAGTACATGGCCAATCTGTTTCATATGTATCCCCACATGCTCCTCCCATTTCACTACTTTGAAGCAGTCATATCATCTATAAATATTTCAACAGTTATCTCTAAAATAGATGTCCTTTAAACATAAACATTATCACATTTAGAAACCATCAATAATTCCTTAGATTACCAAGTATTCAGCATTCACAATTTGTCAATTGTCTTATAATAATTTGTTTTTAGTTTATTTAAATTGGGATCCATAGTTTACACACTGCAATCGGTTACTCTAGCTCATAAATATTTTTAAAGCTACCTCTTAACCTCTTCTGTTGTTCCTTGAATTTCTTTTCTGAAGAAATCCAGAGTATGGATTTTGCTGATGATATTCCCATGGTGCAAGGTCTGGGAGAGAAGCAACAGGAAGTTGATTTCAGGTGTTAGCTGTGAAAGCAAGGAGGGCCCAGATGTGGCTGGGAAGTACAAATGTTTAGCAGGTCCTGTGGAATGGTTGTGACACTTTCTCTAGCAAAACTTGGCAGCTCTGAAGAGAGCAGACATCCAGTGACCTACAGTGAGAGTTGGTCTTGAGAATGCTGGCAGGTAAAAGGGCCAAGGGCGCCAACGATGTCAGCAATGGCAGGACCGATTGGCTGGAGGCCAAGATCTCTCTGGTAGACTTGCCTGTCCCTGGTCATCATGCCATTGACCTTGATATATAGAGTTCTTGGAAGTTCTTTGTCTAGCCAAGGGGGATAGTTATTTCAGCAAAGGCCAAGTTATAAAATTACAGAGCCAGGGTTTACGTTTTTTTGTAGGTTGTTCCACCTATGCAGCTCTGATTCTTCCTGGATGAGCCACCAGTGAGATGTTAATGGCTCCACAGAGATAAGTTTCCTTTCTCCTCTGTGGTTTACCCACTGGGATTCTTGGCACTGATTACTTTCTCCGGTGGGGAGAATGGGCATTTCTGCCCAGCAATTTCCAATCACTAGAGTTGGTTCTTTGACTTTTCATGTGGGTCCTGGGAACAATTGAACAATGACCCAGAAAAGCCCCCCACCCCCCATTCACTCTTCATGTAGAAGAGGGTCTTGTGCATGCAACCACTGTGCATGTGGCTTTGGGGAATCATTGCTCATGAAAAAGTGAACAAGAGCTACCTTGAATTCAGGAATATGTTTCAGAAAAGATGATGTATTTTACTTTGCTAGTACTGCCATAACCAAGTATAATAAACTGGGTGGCTTAAACAGAAATTTGCTGTCTCATAGTTCTGGAAGCTAAAAGACCAAGATCATGGTGTTGGCAGGATTGGTTCCTTACAAGGGCTGAAGGAAGGATGAGTTCTAGGCCTCTCTCCTGGGTCTATAATTAGCCATCTTTCCCCTATTTCTCTTCCCACCATCTTCCTCTATGTGAGTCTGTGCCAGTGACCAAATTTCCCCTTTTTATAAGAACACATCATGTTAGATTAGGCCCCACCCTAATAATACCATCGTGACTTAACTAATTACATCTGTAATGACCCTAATTCCAAATGAGGTCACATTCTGAGGTACCAGGGGTTAGGACTTCAACATGTGAATTGGGGTAGGGGGTGGACACAGTTTACCATAACAGATGAATTGGCACACTCCTTTTCTCTCTCTCCCTACCCACCTCCCTTCTGTAGGCCCTCGTGACCCTCTGCTGGGGGAATTGAAATTGTTTCCAAACATTCCTTGTCTCCTGTCCCTCAACTCCAGTCTACCTTGCATATGGTTCATCAAATTCATCTTTTCTAGAATCCCCAATCATGATTCTTGATTACAAATCATCCACGGCCCATTGCCTGAAGAATTGGTTCCAAAACTTTCTGGTTTGGCAGAGTCAAGTGGCAAGTTTAAAGAAATACAGATTCTTGGGCTCAACTCTCCAACATTTGGATTTATAAGGTCTAGCATTTTTTTCAAAGATCTCCCAGATAATTTTAATCATCAGAATAACTGATTTAGAGAAGAGAATCAAATTCCTCACAATCTGATCAAAATTTACTCTCCAACTTCACAATCCTCTAGAATCCTCTGTCTTTCTACCAGGCTCCAAAGTTGCTGACAATTCTGCCCCAATATATCTTCATGTTGGACCACCTGAGGAGGTTCTCTCTCCTGACCTACTTCTCCAACTATCTCTAGTCCTTCTCAAGTCCCATCTTTTCTTTACGTCTCCCTACAACTCTGTCTTACTGTTACCACCCCTTTCTTGACCTCCTGTATATTCTTATCTGTGCTACTTGCTAGGCAGAGAGCTCTACCTTGTGAAGGTTCATAGGCTAGGGCTGAGAAGACCTTAGAGAACATGTGTGTCTCAAAGGTCCTCAGAGTTCAGAGGAAAAAATGGAGGCCTCACATGATATGCTCAGGGACACACAAGAAATGGTTCAGGGCATGACTTCAAAAAAGAGGACTGGATAAAACCCTTAGGCTTCATATCCTTTTCCCTACTACACACAACCAAGCAATTATTGACTGACAGGGAACTGGAGCAAATATATTTTCTGCAGAGACTGTGGCAAAGAAGCTCTGGAGTTGAGAACTCGGATACAGCAGAGGGCGGAGCAGAGTGCCATATTGAGAAGAGGCCATTAAGTGAGAATCCATATACTTAGCGAGCTCTCCAATCATCAGAAATACCTAAAATAAAAAACTAAATTATTTCTATCTGGATAAACTGATCAGTCCAAAAAGAAATACTGACAGAATGAATTTATTGAAAAAAAATTGGCTAGTTTTCAACATGCTCCACCATACATACTGATCAACCTTTTGGTTTCATATTTTCACATGTTAGTAAATAGTCATGATCATCAGAGACACAACCAACCAACCAACCAACCAAAGCTTTTCTGGAGAGGAGTACAAGAAAGAAAAATAGGTTATATATAAAGGACTGGGAGGTGGAATAACATAGGACTTTTCAACTGCAACTTGGAAAATAGAAGATAATGGAACATTACCTTCACTATTCTGAGGAAACTAGTTTTCAACTTAAATTTTCTTACCCAGACAAACTATCAAGACTGAGACTAGGCCAATTCAGACAAACACTTATCTCGCATGCCATACTTTCTTGGGAAGATACTACAAGATGTGAGTCTCAAAAAACAATCAAACCAAGAAGAAGCCTAGAATTTAAAGTATAGAGGGTTCAACATAAATGAGAAGACATTCAGGATGATAGAAAAGGAAAGTTCCAGCACAACAGCCAAGCAACAGGCCTCAAGAAGAAACAGCCAACCTGGAGAAAGGTATAGGACTCTGGGAAGAAAGAAATTTAAAGTACTGAGGGATCATCTGATACATTTGATTTTGTGGACTGTTGTATTAAAAGCCTCTCTCTGTCTATCTCTCTCACACACACAGGCTCTTATGGAATATGGGAAGACTTAACCATAGAAATAAAGAGACTAAATAGACAAAAACATAAGGTAGGAGGACAAGAAGGATGTAGTCAAGAAAAGAACTGAGCTCATAGACTCTTGATGTGTTTGTTTTGAGAAGAGTTTTATATGGTCCTATGTAAGAATTTTGGGGATAAAATTGAGACACAAAGATAAGACAATTATTAAATTCAAGAAAAAAAGAAAGCTGTATAAGAAAGGAAGTGTTATCATGCACAGAACATGACTCAGCCGTAAACAATAGTATATACTAACCATCAGTTCAGTTCAGTTGCTCAGTCGTGTCCGACTCTTTGTGACCCCATGAATCGCAGCAACTCCCGGAGTCCACCCAAACCCATGTCCATCCAGCCATCTCATCCTCTGTCGTCCCCTTCTCCTCCTGCCCTCAATCCTTCCCAGCATCAGGGTCTTTTCCAATGAGTCAACTCTCCACATCAGGTGGCCAAAGTATTGGAGTTTCAGTTTCAACATTAGTCTTTTCAATGAACACCCAGGACTGATCTCCTTTAGGATGGACTGGTTGGATCTCCTTGCAGTCCAAGGGACTCTCAAGAGTCTTCTCCAACACCACAGTTCAAAAGCATCAATTCTTCTGCGCTCAGCTTTCTTCACCATCCAACTCTCACATCCATACATGACTACTGGAAAAACCATAGCCTGGACTAGACAGATCTTTGTTGGCAAAGTAATGTCTCTGCTTTTCAATATGCTGTCTAGGTTGGTCATAACTTTCCTTCCAAGGAGTAGGCGTCTTTTAATTTAATGGCTGCAGTCACCATCTGCAGTGATTTTGGAGCCCAAAACAGTAAAGTCTGATACTGTTTCCACTGTTTCCCCATCTATTTGCCATGAAGTGACGGGACCGGATGCCATGATCTTAGTTTTCTGAATGTTGAGCTTTAAGCCAACTTTTTAACTTTCCTCTTTCACTTTCATCAGGAGGCTCTTTAGTTCCTCTTCACTTTCTGCCATAAGGGTGGTGTCATCTGCATATCTGAGGTTATTGATATTCCTCCCAGCAATCTTGATTCCAGCTTGTGCTTCTTCCAGCCCAGCGTTTCTCATGATGTACTCTGCATATAAGTTAAATAAGCAGAGTGACAATATACAGCTTTGACATACTCCTTTTCCTATTTGGAACCAGTCTGTTGTTCCATGTCCAGTTCTAACTGTTGCTTCCTGACCTGCATACAGGTTTCTCAAGAGACAGGTAGATGGTCTGGTATTCCCATCTCTTTCATAAGTGATAAACATTGACTTAACAAAAAATAGAAATGTACACTATATTGTAAGCATTAGGGCAAGATAAATGTGTGTTTGTGTGTGTATACATGCCAGTTATTACATGATTGTGTCTCAGCTTCAAGCCCACCCTTCTGCACTTTGCTCTGTAATGCTAGGACTAGAACCCTGCACACCACAATTTTCCCTTGCCAGCTGGCTCCATGTTAGTCTCTGTCAACATGGGAACAAGAAGAAGATTGCAGAACTGGAGGAGAAACAAGCTTATACCTCTGTACTTGCTTCCTTTTCTCTCAATATTCATTTATTTGTTCAATTACTAAACAAAGATTTGAGTGACTATTGCATGCCAAGCACTGTTCTAGATGTTTAATATTCATCAGTGACAATATTTCTGCCTCCATAGAGCTTATCTTCTAGTAGAGAGAGATAATAAACAATGTACATAATAAACAGCAGTGTTATAGGAAAAAGCAAAGAACAAAGCAAAGTAAGAGTGACTGGGAGTGCATGAGGGTTACAATTTTAAATAGGGTGGTCATGGTAGAGTTCTTTGGGAAGAAGATATTTGGGTAAAGACTTGGCCTTAAAATGAAAGTAGGCTTGGCATGTTCAAGGAACAATCCAGAGGTCAGTGTGACTGGATTGAAGGGAGGGAGGATGAAAGGGAGAGAAAGATAAAATTGTTTACCTTTGGGAGAAAGGAACTTGAGGTGAGAAAGGTTTGGGCAGATTGCTTTTCTTTGTTTTAAGTGGTATACAATCTTTTGACTTTTTAAACCATGAATTTATGTCAATTTTATACAATAAAACTTAAAATAATGAATTACAAATTGCAATATGGTATCCTGAATTGGATCCTGGAACAGAAAAATGACATTAGAGGAAAAGCTAGTAAAATCTGAATAAAGTCTATTCAATCAAAATGTGCTAATACTATTATCTTAGCTTTGACAAATATATCATGTACTATAAAATGTTAACATTAGGTAAAACTGGATGAAAGGTATATACTAATTCTCTATATTATGTTTTCAACTTTTTGGTACATCTAAAATTACTCCAGGATAAAAAGTTTATTTAAGAAAAATTTGAAACAACCAGAAAACTGAATCAGGTGGTAAGATCTTGCCCTTTCTTCACTCCCAACTCCCAGCCCTGCAGCCTTTTCTGGGTTTGAGCAGTGGGTTATTTAACTGGCAGAAAGACATGATTTATGCATGGAAGGGAAAAGGCTGATAGGGAAGAATTTTGGATCACACCTATGGAACATCCAGCTCACTGATCCTTGGTGAATGATATCCAGAAGCTGAAAAGCAGAAACCAGGACAGACCATTTATACATAAAAAATATGAACGTGCCAATTCCCTTAAGCTTTAAAGAAAGCAGAGTACTAAAAATATCTTCACAGAACTTTACTCCTTGTTTCATCTCTGTCTCTAGAGAGCTTTAAAATGAAAGGAGTGGCTTCAAAGTAGGAATAACTCCAGATCCTTGATTCAATGACTTTTTCCTCACTTTAGACTTTCTAAAAGTTTTTGGTGGAGGTGCCTGTTTAGGCGACTCTTGTTGATGTTAAATATTGTCTTATGTCAGTACTTTCCACCTCTACTTTTATATTCATTGGTGTATGAATTACTAAAAAAGTTGTTGCAAAATTTTTAGAGAATTATTTAATATTAGGGGAAAAAAAGCTTAATCTTTGGTGTCATTGCTCCGAGACTGTCAGCTTGCTACTCTTCTCCCTGGTGAGTCTTTTCTTAGTATTGAGGAGATCATATTCTGTTCATGGTTCTTCCACATATTCTGCTTCCACCCACAATTCCTCTTCTCTTTCTGGCCTTTACCTTTTTGGAAATAAAAGCCAGAAAAGAAAGTATTTTGCATATTATTTTTATTTTCTGTCTTACCACATACTTTCCTTGAAGTAGAGCAGGCTACCCCTTAAGCTGGGGTGAAAGAAAAATGGAAAGAGAAAATGAGAGAGAGAAAAATGATGGACGTTTTAACATTTTATCCAGCTACATTTAAATCCACTCCTCTGGCATGCAGGAATCTGTATATATTTATACATATATTATATATGTCTATATTTCTGGGATCATGAGCAATTAAGTGGTGATGAGTAATTAGCATTCAGAAGTTCATTTTGATTTTGGCTTCCTCCTACTTTAAAAAAACTATGTACAAAATACATATTCAGTGTAGAAAAATAAAAAGACAAATATTAGACTAAATTAAAAATTACTTGAAATCTCAGAAATAATTCCACTACTCTAACATACCATCAACCATACAATGGAAGAAACCAAGAACAGAAATAAGGAATGAAGCACTGAAGCATGTGAAGCTCCAGTTCCAGAAGGTTCTGAGACGCAAAGCCTGTCTTTCTCGGGGCTTGGTGGTTTCATGTTTTGCCATGGTTGATGTACAGTGTCACAGTAATCATCCCTACACTCTTTGGTTGTAAGTAACAAAAAACCCACCTCAAGTTTATTTATACAAAAACAAATAGAAATAGGATATCTGCTCAAACTGTGTAAATTTGAACACCAGCACTACATGATCTTTAGCATGTTACTGCCTCTGAAAACCTCTGCTTCCTCATCTGGAAAATGGAACCTCTCTTCTTGTGAGGTTATTACAGGGAAATGAGGCATGTGCCTGGCACGTAGTAGCCACTCCATGAGTGGTAGCTAGTATCCGCAGTAATTAAATAGTGTCGGTTTCTTGAGGAGTGGGAAAGTTATGCGGCTAGCATTTTACTACTAGCAGAAGTTGGAAGGCAGGAAACAGGGGGAACGAGGCAGAGCTCCCCTCTCATGTGTCCTTGCCCTCAGGAAGCCCGCCACGACTGCACAAGGACTGCTTCTGTGGACAGCTGTGCGCTGACATCCTGTCTTACCCGCGATGCCCCGAGAGACAGTTTCCTGATTGACAGGCAGACTTCTGTAGCCAGAGTCCGGGAAAACCCCGTATTTCATCAGTCGTGAAGGGAGTCTTTGCCAGAGCTTACCTGGAGAGCTGAGAACTCTGTTGTCTGAGATGGGGGTTTCTACACCCCCAAAGGATGCCGAAACCTGTGTCAGACACCTCTGAGAGTTTAAAGCTGCTCCCTCTACCCAGGGTACCGTCAGGAAGAAAGAAGTTTCCCCCTCTATCCTTCTTGAGTTCTTGTGGCTGAGCTGATAATAAAATTGACACAAGAGAGATTAACAAAAGAAGAAGAGATGGGTTTAATTCATGTTCATGGAGGTCTCATTGAAATGGGACCTAAGACGTAGCCAAAGAAGACAGCTTTTATACCTTTTAGAAAAGAAACAATAAATTTGAGAGGAATTGGCAGGAGGAAGAAACTTAGGTTTGGGTGCTTAATTAGGAATTTAAGCAAAGTTTGGGTTTGGGTGGAAGATTAGTAAATAAGCAATAAAGTTTGTCTACATAGGCTTCTTGGCTTTGAATTCCTAGTCTCTGGTCATAAGGATGTCTTACCTTTTGGAGAAGGCAATGGCAACCTACTCCAGTACTCTTGCCTGGAGGATCCCATGGATGGAGGAGCCTGGTGGCTGCAGTCCATGGGGTCACAAAGAGTCGGACACGACTGAGCGACTTCACTTTCACTTTCTACCTCTTAGTATAGGGAGGACACTTTTCATATGGGAGATTTATTTCCTATTTTCATGGTGACAGAAAGGAAGGTCAAAGTGTCCCTCTTGCATAATCCATTTCTTAAGTAACTTTAATTAAAAAATAATCTGCCATTGAGACATATTTTGGAGTGGCCTGCCCTGGGCCCCAATAGTACACTCACGCATACTGCTTGTGTCCTATGTCTATCTTTTCATCATTAGGGTCTGCTTAATAAATATGTAATGAAAAACCAACCAAAACTTGGTAAAAACCTTTTCAGAAATGATTGCCTGAAATCTCTAATTCATAGGTTTTTCAACTTCTCTTACTAAAAATCTAAAGTTTCTTAATGGAATACTTATTCAAGCACACTGGGATATAGTCCATTCTTGTCTCGGAACCAAATCAATGTCAATGCCTCAAGCAGAATTTATGATGAACCAACATGTACAAATCTTCAGATCTGGCTTGAGGTGGCCTAGGAAAGTACCATTTCTCATGAAGTCCCAGAAACAGGATGGCGAGGCCATAAGACGATGTCTCTTTTTACACATTAGTTCTGTAGTCCAAGTAGAGCTGACACGCATTTGAGTCATGGCAGACAGCTTTTTCCTAAGTATGGTAACTGCATCACAAACTATAGCACTCTACTCAGTCCATTTGGGTGTTTTTTTTCCCTACCAAAATTAAACTCTCCATTAAAACTGAACAGCAATTGGACAATTTCTAATCTTAAATCTCTAACCTTATGCATGAAAGGCAACCTGCAATTTAGAGCAAGATTTAAAGAGGTAGACACATCCCTTAGACTTTTTTCTTACCAGTTTGCTTCAATAGATGGGAATCTTTGTTTAAACTGACTTTAGGTCTTTGTGTTTGAAAAAAAAAAACACTAGTCTTTTGTGGTTTCTCCATGTCCCAGTTGCAACTTCAGGAGCCCTGATAAGTGTCACCAAAGTTGTAATTTATAACTTTTGGGAGGCCCAGGCTTCCTCTGAGTAAGACATTTATCAGTCCTTGTTATCAAACCACTCATTTCTTTCTTGTTGCTCTATGTGGTAAAGAAAGCAGTTTTCTGCTCCTGGTGACTTGGCAAACACTGAATAAGAGAGCAGGATTATGGTCATAGCAGGCGTGTACAGCAGGGTTCTTCCCAAACTCCTTCCCTGTGGCCCTTTTCTAAACAGCAGTCATTGATTTCCGTATTCAAAGAGGCTGATCTATTTTGCCCCATCACGAGACAAAGTAGCTTAATGAATAAATTTAGTGTCAGAATGCAGCAGATTCTCCTACTTTCAAAAGTTTCCAGGACGTCTCTGGCGGTCCAGTGGTTAACAATCCACCTGCCGATGCACGGGACACTGGTTCAATCCCTGGTCAGAGAAAATTTCACATGCTGGGGAGCAACTGAGCCTGTGTACAGCAACTACTGAGCCCTTGGGTCTAGAGCCTGAGCTCCCCAACAGGAGAAGCCGTTGCAATGAGAAGCCTGCAGCCCACGAGGAAGAGTAGCTCCCCTGCCCCCTGCCCCATCCACCAGAACTAGAGAGAGCCTGGGCAGCAACCAAGACCAGCACAGAAAAAAAGAAACAAAACCCAGAAGCCCACATGGAGCAAAACGAAAAAAGTTTCCAGATTACTTTTTTTTAAAAAAAATTCAGTTTTATTTTATTTTAGCTGCTCCTGTGCACAGGCTTTTTCTAGCTGCGGCGAGCAGGTTCGGTATTTGCAGCTTGTGGTCTCCAGAGCTTGGGCTCATTAGTTGTGGTGCCCAGGCTCAGCTGTCCCATGGCAGGTGGACGCTTCCCAGACTAGGGAAGGAACCCATGTTCCCTGCATTGACAGGGGGATTCTTAACCACTGGACCATCAGGGAAGTACTACCACAGCCATATTAATTTCTTGAAATTAATTTTATTTTTATCTAGAAACATATAGCTTTAAATATTAAATTATTCCAAAAGTCTCATAAGGAAAATCAGCTATCCTTGTCCAGTTAACTTTAACACTATTTTTAGTTCCTTCTTTTCTTTACTGTTTACTCTATTTTTCTATGGATATGCATATACATAATTGGTTGGCTGACTTAACTATGGGCTTTCTCATTAGTTAAGTGGATATTGCTTTCTTGCCGCTTCTTTTTGCCAGTACTCAAATTCTTGGTTAAATCCATTTCCAGTATTGTAATTATTATGACTATATAAATACTGTTCATTGCAAAGCCAAAAGCTATTTATTCCTCCTTTCCTATAAACATTTTGATATTATTAGAGTTAATAATTGCTCCTCTGCCCTCTTTTGCTTAAATGTCTTGGTTTCAAGGGTTGGATTCTTAACACAATTGTCCACATAGTTAAATGTATCAGATAACTTTCAGACAACTTGTCTGCCTCCATTGTCTTGGTCCAGGCGAATGTCTTACTCTCTGGGCCCGTTACGTAGCTACAGCTCTGGAACTTCCCTCCATGAAACTGGAAATTGCCTGTGTCTGAGTCCGATACCTAGATGATATGACTTTCTCTTTTGGGATTTATCAACTCCCTCATTTTTCATGGATCACATTTTCAAATACCTTCTTGAGAAAAAAATACATGGGAGAAAAGTCTTTTGAGACTTTTCAAGCCTGAATTTTCCTTTATCTTCATACCTGATAGATAATTCAACTGGGTATAGAATGGACTGAAAATGTTTTTTTTTTCTCAGAATTTCGAACACATTCTTCCATATTTTCTAGTTCCCTATATTACAACAGAGGAATGGCCCTTCTTATTCAGTTATTTTGGTATAACATTTTCTTTCACTTTAGAAACCTCTATTCATCCTTGGTGTTCTGAAATGTTATCATGATGTGGACTGTATTCTTTGTACTGACACTCAATGAGCTCTTTTAATCTTGAAACTCAAGTCTTTTGGTACAAAGAATTGTTCATAAATTATTTGTTTGATGATTATCTTCCTTTCTCAATGTTCTGTTTTCTATTTCTAGAATTCCATTTGTTCTCATTATTGCTTTTCACTGTGAGGATCTTTTTCAAATGTCTGTGAATCTTTAGTTGTTTGTTAAGGTTTGATTCAATCACTAAAAGTTAATCAGGGCTCTGTGTGCATTATGTAGGATTCTTCTGGTGATCTTCACTGTAGGACAGTGGTTCTATAGAGACAGATCCCATAAAAGGAATTTTGGAAGTTGTGAGAATTTTTAAAAGAGTTATTGGGGTTCTGTGACATAAAAAGAGATATACATATTTGGTTTTTGCTCCTGGTTCCTGACACAAAGCTCCAAAAATCTTTTCAGTTTCCTGAGTAATAAGCATGCTAAGAGTGTCTTACTCACAATGCAGGATGATCACCAGAAGGTCCAAGTCATGATTAGAGGCTTGGAAATTTCCTCACCTCCTATCCTCTGGGGAGAAAAGAGGGGTTAGATATTGAATTAGTAATCAATCATTATTAATAATTGATTAATTATTAATTAATAATCAATCAACTGCATGCTGAAGTTGCTATGAAAATTCCTAAACTGTAGTGTTCAGAACGTTTCTGGGTTGGCAAACACATTGAGGTGTGTTGGGGAGCTGTGCGTGTGTGTTAGTTGCTCAGTTGTGTCCTACCCCACGGACTGTAGCTTATGGATGTAACCCTCCAGGCTCCTCTGTTGTTGCAATTCTCCAGGCAAGAATACTGGAGTGGGTAGCCATTCCCTTCTCCAAGGGTTGGGAGGGTGATGCATCCCAAATTCCTTGGGGTTAGAAGCTCCAGTGCTCAGGACCCCTCCAGAATTCACCTTATGTACTTCTTCATCTTGCTGTTTGTCTGTATTACTTATCATACTCTAAAAAATAAACTTTTAAATGTCAGTTAATGTTTCTCTGAGTTTTGTGAGCCAATACAGAAAATGATCAAACCTCACTAGGAGGTTGTGGGTCTCGATTTGATCAGAAGTACAGGTGACATCCCAGGACTTGTGATTGGTGTTGAAACCAGGGGCAGTCTCATAAGACCGAGATATTAACTTGTGGGGTCTACACTAATTTTGAGTACTTAGTGTCAAAACTGAATTGTAGTATACCTAGCTGGTGTTGGAGAATTAGTAGATGTGAGGGGGAATCCCACACATTTGGTGACAGTGTTATGAATGTAGAGAAATGAAGAGGTCTGCTAGTATATAGTATATGGGGGACAAAAATGCTAGCTGACTTGCCGAACAGTCGCATAAAACAAAGACTGCCATGGGTCTAGGTTGCCAGATAAAATAAGGCCACTAAGTTGAATTTCAAATTTCAGATAAGCAACAAATTTATTTTTTTGTATCAGTATGTCTCAAATATTGCCTTTTTATCTGGCAACTTCATCTGTGTTCTATTTCACTGTTAATGTCCTCCTAGACAATTATGAAGTCATTTTTAGTGATTTGATTCAGGATGTCAACACTATTTAATATAAACACATCAATTATTTTTTGCATAGATTTCCTGTGCCTTGAGATTTCTATAGATTTTCATTGCTTCTTTTTTTCATTTCTAAGAATGCAGCTGCCATATAAAACAAGGGCTGACTGGACTTCGTCTTGTTTTGAACTTAATCAGAGGTTGTTGTTCACCATTTAGAGAGACATGTCACTGACAATAGCCCTACTTGTGACCAAATATGCTGATTATTAGTCTGCAATTGCAGTTGTCTTACTCATGGTGATTCAAATATACAAAATACAAAGAATCATAAGACACTACTAGTAACAATTACACTCCACCAAATTGAACAACCTAGAAGAAATGAATAAATTCCTAAAAACAACAATCTGTCAGGACTGAACCATGATGCAATAGAAAATATGAACAAGGTAATTACTAATGATTAATAAAATGATGGATCATTTATGATTAATAATTAGTTAATAAATTATTAATGATTAATAAAAAACCTATTGAAGCCCAACTGTTTGCTCCTGCTGAGACACTGGTGCAGCTCCAAGGTTCTATCAGCTATTGATTTCTATGGATTCCATCAGGATTGAGGAGGTGTGGGACTGATGTGCTGGTCTCCTGACTTTCGGCCTGCTGGGAACAGGACTTCTAAAATAATAAATATGTCTGGAAGGCTGTGGTCCAAGGCTATTGTTGCTGGTTTTAATCAGGGTCTATGGAACCAGAGGGAGCACACAGCTCTCCTGAAAATTGAATGTGTGTATGTCCAAGATGAAATTGAATTCTATCTAGGCAAGAGATGTGCTTATGTGTAAAAAGCAAAGAACAACACAGTAACTTCTGGCAGAAAATCCAATAAAACCAGAGTTATCTGGGAAAAGATAACTCACACTCAGGAACAGTGGCAGAGTTCATGCCAAATTCTGAAGCAAAGCCATTGGACACAGAATTCATGTGATGCTTTTTCCTTCAAAGATTTAAATTAATTGAAAAATGAATAAAAGTGTGGATTTTAAAAAAACAAACAGACCTCTCAACAAAAGAAAGTCCACGGCCAGATGTCTTCACTGGTAAATTTAACCAAACATGCAAAGAAGAATTAGCACCAATCTTTCTCAAACTTGTCAAGAAATAGAAGAGGAAGGACTCTTCCAAACTCATTTTATGAGGCTAGCATTACCCTGATGTCAAAATAAGACAAGGATTCCACAAGAAAAAAAAAATTACATGCCAATATCCCTGATGAACATAGAGTCAAAATCCTCAACAAAATAGTAGCAAATCAAGCTCAACAATGCATTAAAATGATCATTCCCCATTATTAAGTGGGCTTTATCCCAGGAATGCAAAGATGGCTCATCATCCACAAATCAGTCAATGTGATATACTACATTGACAAAATGCAGGGTAAACATTGTATGATCATCTCGATAGATGAAGAAAAAGCATTTAACAAAATTCAACTTATGATTAAAAACTCTCAACAAAGTGGGTATAGAAGAAACATGCCTAAACATAAAAAGGCCATATATGACATCATACTTAGTGGTGAAAGCTGAAAACTTTTTATCTGAGGTCAGGAACAAGACAAGAATTTCCCCTCATCACTTTTATTTAACATAGCATTGACAGTCTCAGCCAGAGCAATTAGGCAAGAATAAGAAATAAAAGTTGTCCAAATTGGAAAGGAAGAAGTAAAACTGTCACTATTTGACATGATATTATACGTAGAAAACTCTAAAGACTCCATCAAAAAATTATCTAATGAACAAAAAAATTAGTTATCTAATGAACAGATTCATGAAATTTGTAGGATAAAAAATCAGTACACAAAAATATGTTGCATTTCTAAAACAGTAATAATGAGCTATTAGAAAGGGAAATTAATAAAACAATTCCAGTTGCAATTGCACCAAAAAGAATAAAATATCTACGGGTAAATTTAGCTAAGGAGGTGGAAGACCTATGTACTGAAAAGCACAAGACATTAATGAAAAAAATTAAAGAAGATTCAAATAAATGGAAAGGCATTTCATGCTTTTGGACAGAAATAATTAATAACGTTAAAATGTCCCTAACGTTATCAAAGCAATTTACACATTCAGTGCAATCCTTATCAAAATCCCAATGAGATTTTCCATAGAAATTGAACAAACAATCCTAAAATTTGTATGGAACTATGAAATACTCTAAATAGCCAAGGTAACCTTGAGAAAGAAGAACAAACCAGGAAGCATCATGCTTCCTGATTTCAAATTATATTATAAGCAATAGTAATCAATATCATATAGTATTGGCATAAAAATGGACACATAGATCCATGGATCAGAATTCTGATAAAGGGATCAAAATAGGAGCCCAGTTTATAGCCATACCACCCTGAATGGACCCGATCTTATCAGAATAAGGAGCCCAGAAATAAACCATATATATATATATATATATATATATGTTTGTATGTATGGTCAACTAATTTATGACAAAGGAGCCAAGAATACACAATGGGAAAATTGGACAGTCACATGGAAAAGGATGAAAATGGACCAGTCTTACACCATATTCAAAATTAATTCAAAATAGATTAAAGATTTACATATAAGACCTGAAACCATACAACTTCCAAAAGAAAACATAAGTGGTAAGCTCCTTGACATTGGTCTTGATGATGATTTTTGAATCTGACACCAACACCAACAACAAAAACAATGAAAGCAAAAATAAGCAAGTGAGATAATATCAAATAAAAAGCTTCTACACAATAAAGGAAATCATAAACAAAATTAAAGTCAACCTACTGAGCAGGAGAAAATATTTACAAATCATATATCTGATAAGGGACTAATACCCAGAATATATAAAGACCTTATAAAACTCAGTATAAAACTCCCCACAAGCAATCCAGTTAAAAAATGGGCAGAAGATCTGAATAGACATATTTTCCAAAGACATACTGATGGACACCATGTACATGATAAGAAGATGCTCTACATCATTAATCATCAGGAAGATGCCAATCAAAACTGCCTATCCATGTCACCTTATACTTGTTAGAATAGATATTACCATAAAAAGTCAGAAATAACAAGTTTCAGTGAGGATGTGGAAACAAGGGATCCCTTTAATGCTGTTAGGAATATAAATTGATACAGCCACTGTGAAAGTTCTTAAGAAAATTAAAAATAGAGCTACCATATTATCCAGCAATTACACTTATGGATATTAATCTGAAGAAGATGAAAACATTAACTCAAAAGGATATAGGTACCTCCATATTCACTGAAGCACTGTTTACAATAACCAAGATATAGAAACAACCTAAGTGTCCATTGATAGAGGAATAGATAAATAATTGTGGTATATAAATTCAATGGAATATCATTCAGCCACAAAAAATGAATGAAATCTTGCCATTTGTGACAACATAGGTTGACCTTGTGGGCATTTTGTTAAGTGAAATAAGTCAGAAAGAGAAACACAAATACTGTTTTTTTCTCTCTTATATGTGAAATCTAAAAAAGAAGAGAACCCTCCGCCCAACCCAAACACATTTATAGAGAACAAATTGGTGGTTGCCTGAGGTGGGGATTGGGGAATGGGAGAAAGGAACAAACTGTTTGTATTTTAGGTTAAATAAATTGAATTTAGAAATAGAGGTGCACACTGTCTTCCCCTGAGATAAAAGAAGTGATGTGAAAAGGTGTGTGCAGCCCATGCTTCTCCACATAGCCAGAGATAGGTAAGCCATTGATTAGAAAAATGATTTGAAAATGAGAACATGAGGAGAGAAGAGTGGATCTGAAATAAATGCTCTGGGCAGTATGAAAGGAAGAAATCATTGAGAAGTGAGAGGCCCATCAGCAAGGGCCAACTTGAGTCTGCAACCTCTTATAAGAATACTCTACAACAAAGGATCAGAAGCAGAGAAAGCTGAGTTGAGTGACCATGAGTTAGGAATTGACATGGTAAGCCTGGTCAAAGATTTTCAGGAGGTGAGGAAATATTGAACAGAGTACTGAGGAGTTTCCAGTGGACTCTGTTTAGCCAGAAAGCAATGAATAAACTGGGTTGGAAGTTGTCCGCTGCAAGAGAATCCGCATGGACAGAGGAGTCTGGTAGGTTACAGCCCAGGCAGTTGCAGAGTCAGACGTGACTGAGCGACTAAGCACAGGTCAGCACATGTTCTTTGCATTCAAAGATGGAGAAGCTCTATACAGTTAGTAAAAACAAGACCTGGAGCTGACTGTGGCTCAGATCATGAGCTCCTTATTGCAAAATTCAGACGTACATTGAAGAAAGTAGGGAAAATAACTAGGCCATTCAAGTATGACCTAAATCAAAGTCCTTGTGATTATACAGTGGAAGTGATAAATAGATTCAAGGAATTAGATCTGGTAGACAGAATGCCTGAAGAACTATGGATAGAGGTTCGTAACCTTGTACAGGAGGCAGTGATCAAAACCATCCCAAAGAAAAAGAAATGCAAAAGGCAAAGTGGTTGTCTGAGGAGCTTTTACAAATAGCTGAGGAAAGAAGAGAAGTGAAAGGCAAAGGAGAAAGGAAAATATATACCCAACTGAATGCAGAGTTCTAGAGAATTGCAAGAAGAGATAAGGCCTCCTTAAATGAACAAAGCAAAGAAATAGAAGAAAACAATAGAATGGGAAATACTAGAAATCTCTTCAAGAAAACTGGAGATATCAAGGGAACATTTTATGCAAGATTGGGTATGATAAAGGACAGAAAAGATTAGCTTAGGGCCCAACAGAAGCAGAAGAGATTAAGAAGAGGTGGCAAGAATACACAAAAAAGCTATTAATAACCAGGATAACCATTATGGCATGGTCACTCACCTAGAGCTGGACGTTCTGGAGTGTGAAGTCAAGTGGGCCTTAGGAAGCCTTACTCTGAAGAAGGCTAGTGAAGGTGATGCACTTCCAGCTGAGCTGCTTAAAGTCCTAAAAGATGATGCTGTTAAAGTGCTGCACTCAATATGTCAACAAATTGGGAAAACTCAGCAGTGGTCACAGGACTGGAAAAGATCAATTTTCACTCCAATCCCAAAGAAGGGCAATACCTAAGAATGTACAAACTACTGTACAATTGCACTTATTTCACATGCTAGTAAAGTTATGCCCCAAATCCTTCAAACTAGGCTTTAGTAGTACATGAACCAAGAACTTCCAGATGTACAAACTGGGTTTCAAAGAGGCAGAGGAATCAGAGATCAAATTGCCAGCATTTGTTGGACCGTGGAGAAAGCAAGGGAGTTCCAGAAAAACATCTACTTCTGCTTCATTGGCTGTGCTAAAGCCTTTGGTTGCATGGATCACAACACACTGTGGAAAATTCTTCAAGAGATGGAAGTAACAGACCACCTCACCTGTCTCCTGAGAAACCTGTATGTGGGTTAAGAAGCAACAGTGACAACTGGACCATGGAAAAACTGTCTGGTTCCAAACTGGGAGAGGAGTAAACAAGGCTGTGTATTGTCATCCTGCCTATTTCACTTCTTTGCAGTGTACATCATGTGACATGCTGGGCTGGATCAATCACAAACTGGAATCGAGACTGTCGGGGGAAATATCAGCAACCTCAGATATGCAGCTCATACCTCTTTAACGGGAGAGAGTGAAGAGGAACTCAAAAGCCTCTTGATTAAAGTGAGGGAGAACAGTGAAAAAGCTGGCTTAAAACTCAACATTCAAAAACTAAGATCATGTCATCTAGCCCCATAACTTCATGGCAAATAGATGTGGAAAAAGTGGAAGCAGTTGCAGATTTTTCTTTCCAAAATCACTGCAGACAATGACCATCGCCATAAAATTAAATGGTGTTTGCTCTTTGGAAGGAAAGCCATGACAAACCTAGACAGTGCATTAAAAAGCAGAAACGTCACTTTGCTGACAAAGGTCTGTGCAGTCAAAGCTATGATGTTTTCAGTAGCTATGTACGGATGTGAGTTGTACCATAAAGAAGGCTGAGTGCCGAAGAATTGATGGTTGAGAATTGAGGTGCTGGAGAAGACTCACTGAGAGTCCCTTGGACTGTAAGGAGATCAAGTCAGTGAAGCCTAAAGGTAATCAACCTTGAATATTCATTGGAAGGACTGATGCTGAAGCCAAAACTCCAGTACTTTGGCCACCTGATGTGAAGGGCAGACTCACAGATTAAAGAACGTGATGCTGGGAAAGATTGAAGGCAAAAGGATAAGAGCGCAGCAGAGGATGAGATGTTTAGATTGCATCACTGATTCAATGGATACGAATTTGAGCAAACTTAGGGAGACAGTGGAGGACAGAGGAGCTTGACATGCTATTGTCTTTGGGGTGCTAAGCACTCTTATTGTTTAGTAGGATTCATGTGAAGTAACTGAAATAATTTATGAAAAGTGCTTAGCAAGGTGCCTGGCACAGAATAATTGCTTACCAAATGGTTGTTGATATTGTTCAGTTGCTAAGTTGAGTCCAACAGTTTTCGATCCCATGGACTAGAGCATAGTTGTCTCCTCTGTCCTCCACTATCTCCCTGAGTTTGTGGCTGGGCTTCCCTTGTGCCTGCAATGAATCTGCCTGCAATGCGGGAGACTTGGGTTTGATCCCTGAGTTGGGAAGATCCCCTGGAGAAGGGAAAGGCTACCCACTGCAGTATTCTGGCCTGGAGAATTCCATGGACTGTATAGTCAATGGGGTCGCAAAGAGTTGGACATGACTTTCACTTCACTTCACTTCACAGATGAGGCTACTGAGACTCAAAGATATGCAAATGACACCACCCTTATGGCAGAAAGTGAAGAAGAACTAAAGAGCCTCTTGATGAAAGTGAAAGAGGAGAGTGAAAAAGTTAGCTTAAAGCTCAACATTCAGAAAACTAAGATCATGGCATCTGGTCCCATCACTTCATGGTGAATAGATGGGAAAACAGTGGAAACAGTGTCAAACTTAATTGTTTTGGGCTCCAAAATCACTGCAGATGGTGACTGCAGCCATGAAATTAAAAGACGTTTACTCCTTGGAAGGAAAGTTATGACCAACCTAGATAGCATATTAAAAAGAGGAGACATTACTTTGAAAACAAAGGTCCATCTAGTCAAGGCTATGGTTTTTTCCAGTAGTCACGTATGGATGTGAGAGTTGGACTATAAAGAGGGCTGAGTGCAGAAGAATTGATGCTTTTGAACTGTGGTTGGAGAAGACTCTTGAGAGTTCCTTGGACTGCAAGGAGATCCAATCAGTCCATCCTAAAGGAGATTAGTCCTGGGTGTTCATTGGAGGGACTTACGTTGAAACTGAAACTCCAATACTTTGGCCTCCTCATGCGAAGAGCTGACTCATTTGAAAAGACCCTGATGCTGGGAAGGACTGAGGGCAGGAGGAAAAGGGGACTACAGAGGATGAGATGGTTGGATGGCATCACCGATACAATGGACACGAGTTTGGGTAAACTCTGGGCATTGGTGATGAACAGGGAGGCCTGGCGTGCTACACGACTGACCGATTGAACTGAACTGAACTTTGGTGGTCATCCTGGCTAGGGCTGTATGAGGAAAGCAGGCCTGCACAGGCAACAGTGAGGCAGGAAGCACTTGGCTCCCTGCCTAAGATACACACAGGCAATAGTCTCACTAGGTCAGTGTGTCTGTCACATCATGGGCTTGCCATCACGTGAGCCAGGTTCAAGCTCCTGGTCTGCTACAATCTCCTTGTGTGGCTTTGAGTGGTGGCTAATTTCTTACTGCACACTGAGGGGGAAGATTTGACTAGACAGGCCTACAGTTTTTCTCAACTTTAAAATGCTGTGATTCCATATATTACTTCCCCCAGAGGTATGTATGGATCCCTTCCTAATGCCTGAATTTGAGAGTCTTAAGTTTCTGTCTACCCAAGGGCAGGCCTCTCCTGTGCTAGGCCATGGAAACAGAAGGGTTAAATAGTGCACCCTGCTCTGCTTCAGGCTGAGGGGTTCTAAGGCCCCCTCTTGTTTCAGCTTTGGTGGCTGGCAGCTGTGACTCACTGTGATTAAGTAAACACCCCAGGACAGGCAGCCCCAGACTTCTTCCATCAGATTCACTACTATTTTTTTCTTTTTTTAATCCTTCTTTTGGGTACAAGCTTCTCTGAGCTCATCTTTGGAATGGAAATGAAAGCATTACTGTGGAACAGGCAGAACAGGAATTGCCCATCAATCGAACTACAACTAGAATATGGAATTCCTGGGCCTTGAGCCTGCGTTTTTAGCCCTGGCTTACCGATCTCCTTGCCTCCCTTCCTTCTTTCCTCCCTCTCACTTGTGTGGTCTACCTTCCCTCGTTGACCCCCACGAGGTAGCCCCTCTCCCACCAAGACCTCAGGAAAATGAGAGACCCCCCCCAAGAAGTGAGCATCCCTGGGGACAAGAAGTGAGTGAGTATGTGTGTGGATGGGGAGGACAGAATGGTGCTGCTGGGCAATGACCTCAAGAAGATTTCTTCTTTGGTTCCTCCAATCAGATCACACACTTCAACCTCAGCTGTCATTCCAAGTGAAGACTGCAGCTTAGATTTTAGCTTTCTCCCCATCTCCATGGCCTGACATCTTTTTTGGGGGGGAGGTCAAAGATTCATTTTACCTCTGGATTTATTTTTCTTTGTGTCTCTTCAGCTATCTGAAGCTCATCTTCCTCGTCCACTCCCTACAAACTACAAGAAAACAATGAAAAAGCAAATATGAGTCTCCTCCCTCGCGTAACTGTCACTTTCTCTGCGTCTCCTTTTGCAAATTTCTTGAATGCATGCATCTGTCCTTGCTGTCTTCACTTCACCATCTCCCGTTTGTATCTGACTCTACAGGGCAGTGAACTGTCCTCCTGGTCCCCAGTGACCCTCTCATCACTCAATCCCAAGACCTTTTATTAGTCCTCATCCAATTTAATCTTTTGACACATGTGACATGCCAGACAGCTGCACCTTCCCTCCTCTTGGCTTCTGGGACCAATCTTTGTACTGTCGCACCTACCCCTCAGAAACGATCACCTCTTTCTCAGTCTCTCTTGGCATTTTTTTCTTCCCTGGCATGGACACAACATATACGTGTACCTACACATGTGTGTTTGTTGCTCAGTCGTGTCTGACTCGTTGTGACCCCACGGACTGTAGCCCACCAGGTTCCTTTGTCCATGGAATTCTCCAGAGCAAGAATACCATTCCCTTCCCCAGGGGATCTTCCTGACCCAGGGATTGAACTCAGATCTCCTCATTTGTAAGCATGGAAGTACTGGGCCCCTGTCTTCTCCTGAAAAGAATTTAAACTACTACTTCATTAGAGTAGCAAAAATGGGAATGAGATGGAAGTGGAGGGGAAGAGTAAATTGTAGCCATAATAAATGAGGAATGCAAAACTATCCAAAAGGTACTATAAGAGCATTAGTCTACCCAACAAATCTGATTGTGTGACTCTCCCATCAAAAGTCCTTGAGTACCCATTATTGCTCAACTCCTTAGCTTAGCCTGTTATTTGTTTATTCATTTTGCTGCCTTGGATCTTAGTTACGACACACAGGATCTTCGTTGTGTCATGCAGAATCTTTCATGGTGGCTCACAGGCTCTCTAGTGGTGGTGTGAGGGCTCCAGAGGGTGTGGGCTTCAGTGGTTGTGGCATGAAGGCTTATTTGCTCCACAGTGTGAGGGCTCCAGAGGGTGTGGGCTTCAGTGGTTGTGGCATGAAGGCTTATTTGCTCCACAGTATGTGGAACCTTAGTTCTCTGATCAGGGATTGAACCTGCATCCCTTGCATTGCAAGGCAGATTCTCAACCACTGGACCACCAGGGAAGTCCCCACAGCCTTTCATACTTGGATCCTAGCTTGCTTTTCCAGCTCATTTACTACTCGTGGACCTTGGTACAGCTGATTCCTCTGCTTAGAATATACTGTGCTCAACAGACAGAAAAAGAGCAACCCTAAACCAACTATACGAGAAGATACTAACCTTCATTAATCATCAAGGAAATATAAATTATAGCTACTGCACACCCACTAAAATGGCTTAAAAAGACAATGAAAAGTTCCAAATCAAGCCTAGTGAGAACACAGAGCAAAGTGAATTCTCCTAAATAGCTGATTGAAGTGTAAATTGGTACAATTATTTTGGGAAATTGTCAGTGTTTAGTAAACCTGAACACATGCATACAAAAATTAAAATTGTTTCTGAGGATAAGCGTTTCTATGTATGGACCATCACATAGAATACGTGCGTGTCTTCTCACCAGGGATCAGATTCTCCCTGGACCATCTGCTGTTTAAACATAACAAAACAAATATTAATACAACATAGAGGGATGAAACTTGACAAAAAGCTTTCTGAAAGCTACACTGTGGAGTAAATTTCAACTCTTTGCTTTGTTTCCATTTATTTCAAATGGTGAATTATTTTAAAAGAGATTTAATCTTTTCTCAATCATATACTCCAAAACAAAAGACTTTGGAAAACATGTTTTAACAAACTACTAAATCTCTGAAAAGGTTTTATTCCATAAAAAGAATATGCTGGGCTCTCTCCCTCATGTTCCCCACTCAACAAATATCGACTCATGTTCAAAGACAGTTCCAACATCACCTCTTCCATGAAGCCTCCCCCTGCAACTCCTGTGATAACTCATTACTCCTTTTTGGTAGCAAATAAACTTCCACAAGCTTCAGTTTCTGCATCTGGACAATGGGAATGATAATGGAACCTACTTCATTGTAAGGATTAAATGAGACACACACGAAAAGTACTTAACACACATCCTGGCATGTTGTATACCTTTACTAGATGTTAACAACTGGTATTTTATCCTTTTTATAAATGGAGAAGACAATAGCCAAGAAGACTAGGCTATTTTCTTAAGCTAATTAGGACCCAAGGATAGAGTTTAGAATAAGCCCCTGATTTCTCTTGCCTGGGCCATAGACTATTCAATCCTTGCCCACAAAGTCTTGCAAACATTGCTCTTCATCAGTACCTGGCTGTTCCTCTCTGGAAAATCGCTCCTACCCTGAATGTCAGACTCTTCAAGTTTAGCACTACTAGGGTGTATGACTTTATCTGTGTAAATGTGAGTGGGGTTGCTGTTTAGTTCTAATCCGGTTGCCTCGGTCTTGCTGAGATCATTGTCTCTGCAATTCACTGCTGAAACAGTTTGGTCTCAGGGTGCACTGGGATAGCCAAATGGATTCAGAAGTCAAGGAGAAGGTATCCCAGTGCCAGTGGTTAGCCAGGTCCAGGGGCCACCAGACCTGGCCGCACAAGGCATTTGCTGCCCCTGGTGCCGGGGAAGCCTGGATGACTAATGTCTGGCTTGACTGCTGGGTGCGGGTTCTCAAGGGCCACCTCCTCCGCAGCCCTCTGACGGTGAGCACTCGGCAGTGCCGGTACACTTATGCTCATGTGTGCTTGGTTGTGTCTCTCTGTGTGTAAATATCCCTAGGACTCAGGGACTTTGTGGATCCCCAGGGGAATCTCATAATAATTAAACCAATACTAAGTGGAAGCTGGTATCCATGCGTATCCAGAGAGAGGAAATAAGAGGCTCCAGGAGGCCAACTGCCTCACCCAGAGTCACTTGAATTTTAAATGATGTTCATAAGTGATCTGCCTCACCCTGAGCCCAGGCTGTTTCTGGCATGCTTTATATCCCTTTCAGAAAAGCAGAACACACGAGGGTTCTTGGATAACCACATGAGACACCCTGCTGTATTGTTACCTTCCCATGGCTCCAGGGCTAGACTGCACTCCCAGTGCACTTTCGTGGAGTGACCTATATGTGGAGGTACCCTGAGGAAGGGGGATCACAGGCCTTGGAAAGTAGGAATTGCATATTACAGTTGGAAGAGTGGGCTTAGTGAGCATGTGGGGAGTGGCTTGTTGGTGCTGAGAGGCTGCGAGCCAGCTCTGGGATCTTAGACAGTTTTCTCCCCATTTCTCCATTTTGGGAGAGATGACTTGAAGGTTCCTTCCTTTAATGAGAGGTTTTCCTATGGTGTTGAATCTCTCCCTTGAGACAAGCATTATTAAAAATTTACGGTGAGCACACAGTAGCTTACACGTGTGTGGAGCTTCATTAATACTTTCCATTGCTTGTTTGCATTTGGAAGTGCACTTTAGCTTATTTTACACAGCACAGTTTGTTTTCATATTACATGGTAACTGAGTAATGAATTTTTCTGGCACCTTGTGGCAGAATCCCTATCACTTTGAAAGCAAAAATTTTACCACCTACGGGCCTCACGGAGCAAAACAGGTGGTATCCACCAAGGGGACAGGCAAGGACAAGCTTGAAGAGAGGTGTGAGGTCAGCAGGCAGTGCAGACTCCAAGGGGGTCACAGGCAGACCACCCAGAGAGCCAGCACAAGCAGGTGGCCCGCACATGGGTCTGGTCGGGGCCACACAGTGTTTTAAAGAAATTAAAAATTGTTGCTAAAATAGAAAATGAGGATATTCCACGTTAAAAATCAGTGCTTTTGGGGTTCTATTGAAAATTAGGAAGGGGCATTAACCCTGTATTCCTACTTGGCCATCTTTTGTCAGATGCCCCTTCATTTGGGGGTCACACTGTCCAGTCCATCCCAGGGTCTGCTCCTCATGCTTCCCTCTTCTCTGTCACTTGCATTTGTGGGCATGTTACCCTAGTATTCAGCCCACTGTGTCCATCTCTGCAGGAGGTGAGTCATGATCAGCAAACTTACGGACAATTAAAATTCCTAAATGTGACTGCAATCTGACCCAATATTAATTGTACCACAAAAGAGCTGCCAAAAGATGTGAGATTTTGTTCTTATTGGTGGATCTCATTTTCCAGAATTGACTATGAAATCAGGTCCTCTATGCTGGGATCACTTGTTCCATGTTCTAAGTATTTTAACTGCCACAGCCACCATCTGCGTGAGACAGCTACCAAGAGCCCCCTTACATCACGGGGAAACTGAGGCACGTAAAGTTGAAGCAACTTTTTCTGCGTCCAGGGAATAGCAGCACTGGGATGGAAGCCATAGGCAGTCCTCCTCCAGAGAGTGTCTTCCCAGCTAAGCCCCCTGCCTGCCCCCAGCCACCTCTTGTCATTGGTGAGAGGCCTGCCAGTCATTGCTGCCTCATAGGGCGCGAGTGAGATCATGTGTACTCTATAAATGTTAGTTGTTACTAGTAATTACTCTAATCTGCAGGTCAGGAGTCAAGCCATCAGCCTGTGGTGGAGGCTACCAGTTTGTCAGTCTCTCTCCAGCTATGACTCTGGTGGCCTTTAGATGGGGAGGGGTTGTCACTAGCACTGGTTCTTGACATTCCAACGTGATGTGAACAAAGAATCACTTAGACAACGCAGCAGGGTGGTAACTGAGGTGTGGGGCCAGTTGTCAAAGGCACAGACTAGTTTATTTCAACACTCCCTCCTCTCACCGCAGAGTTAAACCCACCCACGGCCCCTGCTCCTGTTGAGAGGTCCAGGCTCAACAGGTTTTCCATACCACGGAGAACCAAAGGGTTTGTCACCCTCTCCCTGAGCAGTTTCCAGGACATTCGTGTACAATGCATGCACTTTGTAGACTGCACACAGATGCCAACCAGAAGAGTAAGTAGGCAGACAAAGGTGCCGCCTGAGTCCCTCTGGTTCGTCAACCCAACTGGTCTTCCTAGACGTGCATCATTTTCAGTTCATATGGGAGCACCATGCAGGCTAGAGGGGCCCTGGTTTTGTAACCTAAAAAGACAGATGGCAGACTCCTTTGCTGCCCAAGAACTCAACCACTATCTCCAGCTCCCAATTCTCCTCTTTGTCTGGGCCCCTGAGTCCCCTCCCTGGCTGGCTCATCCCTTGCATATTCTCCCATGACTCCCCATCTCCTGCCCTCCCCCATCTGATCATAGACAAGGTGATCCAGGGCCAGCTCCCAAGGTCCAAGGTCGAAACCCCATTTCCCTCACCTGTGGCCTCTGTTCCTGGGTTCCTTTTCCTCCTAGGACTCCTGCTTATACCTTCCAGTTCCCCAGCCCTAAGACTGGAGATTTCTCTTAAATCTGAAGCTTAGCCACAGATCCCTGGCTGTGGACAACCTGTCTGACCAGACTTCCAAATCTGGCTCTGTTGATATTGCCTACCCCACCCACCTGTGAGGCTACCCCTTGCTTGCTTCTAGATGATTCACAGTCTGCTTCCACCAGAGCTGGGGACTACCCATGACACTCACACCAGACCTCATCTGCCTGGCTGAGCATGTGGGATCAGGTTGGGCCAAAGGGTCACTTCCCGCAGCACCCATACACCCCAGTAGTGAAGTTGGGCTGGTTCAGACCCTCCCTGCAGGGTCTGTGTGTAAGTAAAGTGCCACGTTCAGACAAGTCCAGAGTGATGATCTGCCAGAGCAATACTTCTTTACCTGTGTCTTCCCAGGGCCCTGAGGGATCTACACGTGGCACAGCACGCAGGAGGTGCTCAGTAAATAGTTACTGAACCATTTTGGCTACAGATACTATAGTCATTCTTACCTGGAAGATGATTCAGAATTTCTGTGGGTGGGTGTGGTGGTGGTTGGAGGGATTTAAAAATCCTCCCCTCCTCCTACTGAGAATCACAAATGCCCCCATGTCCCCTTAGAGGCGTGTCCCCTTGGAATCACTGCACTAGACTTTCTTTGGTGACTTTAGCATCGAGGTGACAAGCTCTAGATATGAGAAGGGGTAGATTGCTCTGTTTCCAACTTGCTGCTTTCTCCAGTGCTAAATGCTTTTATTCCTATCAGCTTGGTTCCTGCCTTTGGCCAGCAGATGGTTTTGGAGGACTGAGGAGTTTGTACCCTGAACTTGCCATAAGCTTGGGCTGGTTCTTAAGCCCCCAACATTGAGCTGAATTGGTTTAGAGATTCAGCATTCCTCATCTTCCTCGCCTCAGACTCAAGCTGGCCTAGGAACTGAAGGGCAGTGGTCTTCAGAAGGGTGCCCTATTCCACTCTGCCAGGGCTTGCAGAAGCCCCCCAGAGATGCAATGACCTCAGTCTCCAACTAAGGAGTGCCCAGTGCCAGCCACTGGAACAGAAAGTCAAGCTTGGGATGTCAGGGGTGCTGGCTCTAACACCTCCTAAGCCCTCCCCTTACCCACAGGGGCAGACAGAATCAGGACACATTATCCCTGTTAATGCTCTGGTCTGGGAAGTGACAGGGCACGAAACAGGTTCAACCCAGAAAAGAAGCCAGAAATCCTACTGCCCAGTGGCTTCCCCCACAAGGCTTTAAAGGGGCCCCTCTGGGGCTTCTCCTGCAGCTGGGCTTTCTCCGGTGACCTCAGTATTTCAGGGTGGTGTAAGTCTCTCTGCTTCCTCCCACACCCACATCCCACTCAGGCCGGCAGGACCCTGACTCATGGCCACGTGATTGGGCAATCAGTTTTTGGAGACTGACCTTGGCAGGAGGAGTGGTGAGATGTGACTCAGGGCTGACTGGGAAGAGCACCCGTCAGGTGCTCACCCAGGAGGGTGTATGCATGAAATAAGAGACTGTAGATTATGTTTTCTTTTCCCTCTTACTCCTCTGATCCACCCCCCACCCACCCTCTGGAACCCAGGGCCGCACATTGCTGCCCCCTTCTCCCCAGTGGTCAGATCTTCTACCTAGTCCCCACCCGGGGCTGAAAACCATGTGTCCAGCTCTCCACTTTTCAGCTTCCTCACTTGGCCCCACCCTTCCTTACACTTTCTCTGCATCTCACCTCTTTCCAAGCCCTTCTTCTGCATACCCCATACCCTTCCATGTCTTCCTTGCATGTCTCCTCTTGGCCTACTCACAGGCACACGGGCACACACTTTTCTGGTGTCCTGATTTATCAGTATTTCCTCTCGGGTAGCCATTGGAAGGGCATTGACAAACTAAGGTCACTCTACCTGGGGAAGAAAGTCATTGTTGTGTATCGCTGTCATTCCCAGTAACATCTGCGTCCCCGACTGTAGGGACCGACAGCCCCATGGTGGCCGGCTCTCCTTCGTTGGCAATAGGTCAGTTGGGAGAAAGTCTGCAATTAGCGGAGGCTTCCTCTATTCACTATCAAATCAGGCTTTGCATCAAGAGAATTACCCATATTGCCTAGAGAATTAGCAGCTTCCCTGTACTCCGGCTCATCTCTCCAGGCTTCTGAAACCCTGAGCTCAGAAACGCATGTGTTCAAACAGGGTGCTATTGCGGTACCGGCTAATGTGTGTTTGAGGTCTGGTGAAATTCTCAGCACATTCCCCCATGTGTTGAAACTGGTGTATGTCCAACTCTGTCTTTTCAGTCAGATGCGCTCAATCTGACTGTCTTAACAGACTGTGGGTGAGAAAGAGAAAAGAAGGGGAAAAACAACACTTTTCTGTAAGCATAATAATATTTTAACATGAAGTTGGCTAAGAAAGGGGTATAAAACACATTGAATGAATATATACATAAATGTCCCAGAGACTCTGGTAATTTCTTAGAAATGAACTAAATTATTATTCTGTCATGAACTGCGAATGTCATAGAGTTGCAGATAGAAAAACTTGAAATGTTTTTCTGGAATGGCTTGATACACACAAATGATCTGAACACATGTACCTGAGTTACTAATATGATAGAAACACTAAAGAATTGCTAATATATATTTTTAGAACTGCTCTGCTTCCATTTTACTTGGGAAAAAAATTGAGATCTTGTCAAAGGGGTGACTTCTACTGCAGGATTCCTGAATAGGATATGAATGTGGAAGTACGGCTGGGATTCCCGAAGGCCGGGTGAGGCCCAGAGTCTGGATGCAACAATGCCTGTGAGCCCCATCCAAGAGTTCAGCTCAGTCTGTGCAGCAGGTTGTCGGTTTGGGGTTTTGCTGACATTTATAATCTGATGTTTAGAAAAGTCAGAGACAATCATGCAAGACACAAAGAAGCCTGGAAGCTACCCAGCTCCAGGTGCACAACGGCAGGGCCCAGTGTATTTTCTGGGCCGTTTTTGTTGCTTGGACTGGGATGTTAGAGGCAGTCAGTATGTGGATAAGAGTGGAGATTTTGGAGCCTTGCTTGGAATCAGCTTCTTATGTCTATTACTTGCTAGCCGTGTGAACTTGGGCAGGTTACTTAAGCATTCTGATCTGGATTTCCTTACTTGTGCAGCAAGATAATAATGTTGCTATAAGAAGGAGAGGAATTAATATCACTAAAAGAGTACCCAGCATCTAGCAGGCCCTTAACAAGCATTCGTTTTTTTAATTACTTTTACTACTTAAAAAAAGGGCTCAGAAATCACACTGGACTGCTAGTAAAGTCTGTAACTGTGATATGATAACATGAGCTTTATTATTATTCTCATTTTTCTTCTCCTTATTTGGTGGTGAAATAAGTCTGGAGGTATGAAGTTCAAAACTGGTAAATGGAACCCATGATAGTCACTCTGCCCACCTGCTCTACTACCCACAGTGGATGGCTTCCATCACCGTGCTGTTCATGGTCTAGTGGAGCTGCTGAAGGTCCAGATATCATTAATGTTCCAGGCAGGAAGCAGAAGGAAGTGTGGAAGAGCAAAAAGAGAGAAGCAATCTCTAGCTGCCTGTTTTCCTTTAGCTTTATTTTTTTCTGTGCACTGCAAGGACTGGTGCTTAAGCTAAAGCTCCAATACTTTGGCCACCTGATTCAAAGAGCTGACTCACTGAAAAAGACCCTGATGCTGGGAAAGATTGAAGGCAGGAGGAGAAAGGGATGATAGAGGATGAGATGGTTGGATGGCATCACCGACTCAATGGACATGACTTTGAGCAAAGGCAGGGAAGCCTGGTGTGCTGCAGTCTGTGGGGTCGCAAGAAGTCAGACATGATGGAGGGACTGAACAAAACTGCCTCCACTTCTACTTCATTTTCTTAGCTAAAATAATGTCACATAGCCATATGGTTTTAAAGAGGCTAAAAACATAGTCGCTCTAAATAATTACAGTGGGGTTGCTTTATTCAGGAAGAAGATGAGCGTTATACTGGTTGTGTAGACAAACAGTAGCTGTTGCCTAGTTATATCCAACACAATAAGGTTGCACTTTTAGGTAGTCTTGATTAGTTATCTTCATATGTTGAGAATTTGGAAAAATGCTGAGATGAAAAGTATCTGTAGATACCTGAAGGCCACTGATGAAACTGTACTCAGGGGCCAAAATTCATAGGGCTCTTCAATACTTTATGAATTCTTTTGACAGTTGATCTGCTCTGTTTGGTAAGTGTTAAAAACAATAACTGGGGGGGAATTTTGAATTAACAGCCCAGGACAGCATCTCTTGCCTTTTCAATAAAGTGTAAAGCCATGGCAAGAAGTAATGATGGGAACGCTTATATCTACCCCAGAAATGAAACCTAGTGGGCAGTACAAACCTAAAATTTCAAAGGCATCTTTAACATAGACACTAGACAAATGAAGGTTGAGACAAAATCTTCATGTCATTTGGACCATGAAACAGCATAGGTGAAAAACATAACCTCTTGACACAAAGACCCAGCTGACCCTCAACTGTGGGGTTACTGAGAGGTAATAGAGGTTGATTCTCTTCCTCTCTCTGTTACCTTTCTGTGTATATTTAAAGACACCACCACCCCAGAAGTTAACCAGCAGTAAGTGGTGGGATTTTGTGTGGGTGTGTTGGGACACACTGGGGTGAAGGGCTGCCGTAGGGCCTACATTCTAGGGGATATAATTCTTACAAGTAAAGAGCTATTAGAGTTGGCATCGAGAGAAAGAACTCTGTCGGAACCAACCAGAACTGCAGCTTCTCAAGCATCACATTGGTTGGAGTGTGCTAGGTTTAAATGAATACCCACTGAAAATGAGAACTGGGCCAGATGTTATGTACGCCAACAGGTCTCTCAGCCATGGAGTTTGACCTTCACACAAATAGAAATGGAGCCAGGGAAAATCTACACACATCATCTGTTGTTAAATACCAAGTTTAAATAGCATTTACCTTTAAAAATGATTTAGATATGACTGAGAGACAGGATGGCATCGACACTCTGGAGCCAGACTGTCTGTGTTCAAACCATGACTCCAGCATTTATAGCTCTGTGACATCGGGCAGATTACCTAACCTTGGTGTCTCAGCAGTCACATCTATAAAATGAGGTTAGCAATGCTTCTTTCTTCACAGTTGTTGTGAGGATTGCATGAGTCAATATATGAGAAATGTTTAGGACAGTATATAGTAAGCACTCAGTACATGTGACCTATATTATGATGATGAAGACTATGATTAAAGAGAACAACAATTTAATATAGAATTGTAAATAAATTACAGAAACAAGGGAAAGGAAATAGCTGGCTGAAGATTCAGAGGTCAAATATATCTTCAGAAATAATGTACTGCGGGCTCTAAAAGAAAATTTCAGGAAGCTCTTTGGTGTCTTCAGCAGGGTAAAAGAAGATGTGGTCTTTACAAAACAGGGCAGAAACCCACAATGAGAGATAACAAAACTTTAAAATGTTGAGCCAGAAAGAGAGACCTCTATGTTGATTAAAACAATTTGCTCCTTCTATACCAAATTAATGATAAGAGACTCACAATTAGACACACACCAGCAAAATTTTCAAAGCATCCAGGATGACGAGGTATGCTTAAAAATTGACTGGCTATACACATCACCTTTGTAGTACTAAACACTTAGACAAAAGCATGACAGTTTGTCAATGATGTTATTATCTATCCAGAAAACTAAATTCTGTTAATATGGAAGTTGCAAAAAAATTTTCCAGAATTTATAACAGTGTTCAGCACCATGATCATCTTTTAAACTGCTTTGCAAAAATAATAATTTCTTATTTTCCAGCAATAAGCAGTTTACTGGAGTGCTTGCCTGTCCTGGAGTGGGTGGCTAGGAGGCTGAGTGACATCTTTCAGTCTCATGGGACTATAGAACAAGGCCTGGATTCCAGGACCACCAAAAGGAAGTCTGATGAATGCACTTCCCTTTAGATTGAGACCTCAAAGGGGTGTCTGTACCCTACAAATAAGGTTGAACTAGGCATAAATAGGCTTTCAGGGGGATTGCGACTGAGCCTTAAGTATTCAGTTTCTGAAACTGGGTTAGGGTGATCCCAGGTTACTAGTGCTTCTAGGCACAAGGCAAAAGTAAACTCATTCTAGGAAAAGAGATAACTAAAGGTTTAATTCACTAAATGCTAAATATGTATGTCTCTAATTTTATAAATTATTTTTAGTGGAATAGTAATAAAAATACTATATGTACAACCAATGTTGTACAATGCAGATAGCTGTGCCTAGAAAAAATTTATTTGTAAATATGTATAAATAACATATAATGTACATAATTATATAGATATTTATAACATAATGTCCCTGGTGGCTCAGATGGTAAAGAATTTGCCTGTAATGTGGGAGACCTGGGTTTGATCCCTGGGTTGAGAAGATCCCCTGGAGAAGGGACTGGCTACCTACTCCAGTAGTCTTGCCCTGGAGAATTCCATGGACAGAGGAGCCTGGCAAACTATAGTCTACGGAGTCACAAAGAATCAGATATGACTGAGGAACTAACACTTCCATTATATTTATGTAAATTTATGTACTTAACATAAATAAATGTGTGAAACAATATATAATAAACAAATACATATAAATATAAAATTAAATAATATAGCACATGAAATTATATATGTATATGTAAACAAGAATAATGTGGGAGAAACTATTCTAGCTAGTAGCATCAATATTTACTAAAAACTATAGTAATTAAGATTTGATGGTATTGACTCAGAAAGAGCAAATGTATCAATGGATGTGAAACCTTGATTATGTCAAAGGTGGCATTGTATAACAAGAGGAAAAGAAAAGTTTTTTCAATGAATATTCTAAGATATTGGAATACCCATTAGGAAAAAGATGAAAATTAATTTCAGCCTCACACATAAACAAAATAAAATTCAGGAAAACTATCATTTTGAAGAAAGACAAAACAATTAAAAAAACAGTATAAAAGAATATCCTCAGGATCTCAGGATAAGGACTTCTTAAACAGAACATAAATACTAACCATAAAGGAAAATTTTTATGTATATGAATACATTAAAATAAAAACTTCTGTTCATCAAAAATGACATTAAGAAAATAAAAAAGAAATCAATAGAGGGAGAATATGCAACACAAATGACTAACGAAGGGCTTATATTGTTTTGAATATATGTCGAATATAAAACAATACATATAAAGATCCAGGGTTCATAGGATCTTAGGGTATGTATAGCTTCAACTTTTTATCATTTAATATGATACCAGTTATCTAAAATAAGAGATATAAGTTTAGATAGAATAAGTTATCTAAAATAAATGCTAACAGTTATCTAAAATAAGTACCTCAAAGTACACTAGCTGGAGTAAAAGTTACTAGGAAGTTATTAGTTACTAGTAAACCAAGCTTAGTTGGAAATCCTGAGATTAGAGGGGAAGCAACTAGAAAAGACCTGATAGGCAATGAAGTGGAGATGATAGTGGCAGAGCATGAGATAAGAATGAAGAAATAATACAATGTAAAGGAAATAAAGATGAAAAAGAAGTAAAGAGAAAATAGCAGACATAGAAAACAAAGGAGATCCAGCATAGGCAGAATTGATTTCCCTGAAAAAGAAAATCAAAACAAAGAAAAAATATTTAAAATATAATAGAAGAAAAACGGGTGGTTTATTTCTTTTTTAAATTGAATTATAGTTGATGTACAATATTATATGTTACAAGTGTAACATATAGTGATTCACGATTTTTAAAGGTTATATTCCACTTATAATTATTATAAAATATTGATTATATCCTCTGTCTTATAATATATTTTTGAGCTTATTTTATACATAATAGTTTTTATAAATCCTCTTAATCCTCTACCTCTACAGTGTCCCTCTCCCTTCTCCCCAGTAATCGCTGGTTTGTTTTCTATATCAAACAGGTGGTTTCTAATGAAATTAAATATACCCTTACCATATTGACACAGCAATTCTATCCACTCCTAGTCACTTACCAGAATAAATGAAAACATATGTCCACATAAAGGCCTGTGTACAAATACTCATAACAGATATAGGGGCTTGACAAAATAACCCTATACTTCATTCAAAGAATAGATTTAAAGATAAAAAGGTTTTCAAAGTGGTAATGAAAGAACTTTAACCATTAGCATTTTAAACATATTTTAAAACTACATTTTTCTAAAACAGTATGATATTGTTTTAGAAATAAGACAGTAGATTAGTAGAGCAAAATAGATAACCTAGAATGTATATGTGTTTTGTTAAATTGAAATATAGTTGACTTGGCCATATTATATTAGTTTCAGGCATACAACATAGTAATTTGATATTCTCATAGATTATACCTCATTTAAAGTTATTTTAAGATATTACTTATATTCCTTGTCTTGTACAGTGCATCCTTACAACCTGTCTATATTGTACTTAGTAGTTTGTACCTCTTAATCCTCCCTGCATTTTGCTCCTCTTCCACCCTCTCCCCACTGGTAAACACTAACTACTTTGTCCTCTGACCCTGTGAGTCTGTTTCTGTTTTGTTAATTCTTTGCTTTATGTTTTAGATTCCAAAAATGTGAGTACATATAATATTTGTCTTTCTCTGTCTTACTTCAATAAACATAATGCCCTCCAGATCTATCCAGGTTGTATAAATAGCAAAATTTCATTCTTTTTATGGCTGAGTAATATTCTGCTGTATATATCTACCACATCATCTTTATTCATTCATCTGTTGATGGATGCTTAGGTTACTTCCATATTTTGGCTATTATTACTAACACCGGTGTGAATACTGGAGTGAAGGTGCATATGTATTTTCAAATTAGTGCTTTTGTTTTCTTTGGATATATACCCAGTAATAGAATTGCTGGATAAATGGTAATTCTATTTTTAGCTTGTTGGGAACCCTCCGTACTGTTTCCATAGTGGCTGCATCAATTTCCTTTCCCAATAATGGGGAACCTAGTTTCCTCTTCTCCATATCCTCAACAACACTTGTTATTTGTTGTCCTTTTGATGATAGCCATCTGACAGGAGTGGTATCTCATGATTCTGACTTGCCTTTCTCTGATGATTAGTGATGCTGAGCATCTTTTCATGTGTCTGGTGGTCATCTATATATCTTCTTTGGAAAAATGCCTTCAGGTCTTCTGTCCATTTTTTAATTGGATTATTTTTCAAATGAGTTTTATGAGTTTTTCATATATTTCAAATATTACTCCCTATCAGACATATCATTTTGCAAATATCATCTCCCATTCAGAAGATTGTCTTTTCATTTTGTTGATGGTTTACTTCCCTGTGCAAAAGCTTGTAAGTTTGACTCAGTCCCATGTAAAATTTTTTACTTTCATTTCCCTTGTCTAAGGAGACAGATTAAAATATATATCTATATATAGCTAAAACTGATGTCAAAGAGTATACTGCCGATGTTTTCTGGGGGTTTTATGATTTTCAGGTCCTATATTTATTTAGGCATTTAATCCTTTTTATTTTTTATTTTTTGTATATGGTGTGAGAAAATGTTCTAATTTCATTCTTTCACATGAAGCTGTGCAGTTTTCCTAATGCTACTTCTTACTTATGGAAGACTGAATTTTCTCCATCATATATTCTTGCTTTCTTTGTTATATGTGTATGTGCTTTTATACCTAATAAGGATGACATTTAGATCAGTAGGAAAAAGTATTAGCTATTTAATACATAGAACTAGAATACGTTTTAAGGCCAAAAGTTGACAAACATTTTCAGTAAAAATACCAGATAGTAAGTACTTCAGGTTTTGTGAGCCATACCATCTCTCTTACAACTTCTTAACTGAAACTGTAGAGTGAGAGCAGACATGGATAGTACCTAAACAAGTGAGGGTGACTGTGTCCCAATAAATCTTTATTTACAAAAATAAGCAGCTGGCTGGATTTAACCCAAGGGCTATAGTTTGTTGACATATGCCATATACAAACATAAATAAAACAATAAACATACTAGAAGAGAATTTAGATGGATAATTTCATAATCTTAGGGTGAAGGAGACTATAAATGTAAACACAAAAAATAAAATAAAAGATTGATAATCTAATTTTTTAAGTGCTAAAACCTTTTTCACATTAATACATAAGAATTTTTTTCCTTCCTTAAGTTAAACCTTCAAACTGTATTTGAAGAATCAAATCTTACAAAATCCTGGGAGATTCTGGTGATGATGTTGATACTTTCAGGGAAATTAATCAAGTACCTATTGATTTAAAAGTGTATTATATTCAAGAATTTTGATATCTCATCATGGAAGATACTAGCCCAGCCCGGCAGAAAAGTGCAATATTTACAGCATATTTTGACATTTAAAAATTATATTAATTCCATAACTATTTTGAAGTGCTGGTAAAACTTAAAAAAATGTCCTATATGAAGTTATTTGCTTTTAATTCAATTAATCAGGTATTCTGAAATCTCGTTAAATAAAACACCATAAATAATATTGTTGAATTTGATAACATTTTAATATTATTTTTACTCTCCTGTGAAAAGCTTTTTTATGACACATCCTAGTTTGTTTTTGTGTCTTATTTTGGGTTTATGAATTTACTATGGATATACTGAGCCAGGAACACAGTTAGGTTTCAGGCCAGTTTGACACTGCCTATTGTTAAATCTGATATGAGTGTAGGAATTCAGACTTCAAGTGGGACTGTGCTATCTGTGGAACTTAATAAATTATGTAATCATTTCTTTCAGACTTGAGGGAGAATGATAAAATTTGGAGTCATGGAATATTTGTGTACAATTTAAGGACTAAAATATTTCTATAAATTTAAAAAACATTGACAAACATTGAAAGCAAATGAAAAACTGTAGAAAGATTTGTGTATAAAAAGAGCTTTGATAAATCAGTTTTCCACTGAGTCAAAAATTGAACATAAATATTTTGTAGAAGAAAGTTTATAACTGACTTCAAATTCATGCTAACATCTTGGAGATATCAGAGAATAGCATCAAACATTTGAAATTAATACACAAACAAACATGGCATCTTGCTTTTATTCAACTGGTACCTGATGGTAGAATTAAATTGACCAAAAGAAGTCTCCAAAAATATATTTTAAAGTTTAATTAGCAGGTGAACTAATTAAAACTAAAACTACTATGGTTTTCCTACTAGTCATGTATGGATGTGAGAGTTGGAGTATAAAGAAAGCTGAGCCCTGAAGAACTGATGCTTCTGAACTGTGGTGTGGGAGAAGACTCTTGAGAGTCCCTTGGAATGCAAGGAATCCAGCCAGTCCATCCTAAAGGAAATCAGGATGAATCAGAATTCTGAATATTCATTGGAAGGACTGATGCTGAAGCTGAAACTCCAATACTCTGGCCACTTGATGTGAAGAACTGACTCATTGGAAAAGACCCTGATGCTGAGAAAGATTGAAAGCGGAAGGAGAAGGGGATGACAGAGGATGAGGTGATTGAATGGCGTCACTGACGCGATGGACATGAGTTTGAGCAAGCTCTGGGAGTTGGTGATGGACAGGGAGGCCTGGCATGCTGCAGTCCATGGGGTTGTAAAGAGTTGAACATGACTGAGCGGCTGAACTGAACTAAACTGAAGTCAACTCATGAAAAACCTTTTAAGAAATCCTTCTGGGAATAAGCCACGAAACTAGAACAATGTGTTTGAATTTTATTTTTAAAATAATGGTATCTGTAAAAGAAAAAAGGACGCATTCTTTGCTTACAACTCAGGCAGGAACAATTTTTAATGTAATGTTTGATAAATATGAAAGAATATTATTCACATATTGGTACAAAATAAAGCATGGTAATCATAAATCTGTGAGGCCACCACCTAGTTTATAAACTAGATTATTACCCTTTCTGTTGATGATCTGTGCATGCTGTTTTCATTCTCCTGAATTTGTACTACCAACAAAGAACCTCTATCCATTTTTGTGCTTTTCATTTCCTTGCTTTTTCTCCCCCTTAAAGTCAGAGTAATATTTATTTAGTTTAAGATTAAATCTGATAATTTTAAGTTTTGTTTCATGACTAGTACTAAGAGTGAAAGAAGAAATATGATTTGAAAAAGTTATCTTTAAAATTTTAAAACCTTATATAGCCTAGAAATAGTTTATGTATATACATATATATGTACGTATATATTTATGTATGTGTATATACATGTGTATATATGCACACAAACATACATATAGCTTCCCTGGTGGCTCAAATGGTAAAGAATTGCAGGAGACCTGGGTCTGATCCCTGGGTCTGATCTCTGGGTCAGAAAGATTCCCTGGAGAAGGGAATGGCTAACCACCTCAGAATTCTTTCCTGGAGACTTCTATGGACAGAGAAGCCTGAAGAGCTACAGTCCATGGGGTCACAAAGAGTCAGCCACGACTGAACGACTAACAACTCAGTATGCATGTACTCACATACATACACACACATCCTTAATGTGTTTTCTAATGCTGAGGAACATCTCCTTGAATTAATATGGGGTAGATTATGATATCAAAATTAGTTTGATAAGAATGGATAGCTTTGGTTGCGATTTTTTTACTTGGTCCTTTTTGAACATGCTTAAGAAGCATTTGAAACTAATCCACTGACAAACATGGTGGCTAGCTTTAATTTAACTGCCATCTGCTTATAGAGATAATTGATGGACAGAGGTCATCAAAACTAGATTCTACCTGAAACTATTAATTAATATGGGTTAAGGTTAAGGGTAGTTCAATTCAGTTCAGTTCAGCTGCTCAGTCATGTCTGACTCTTTGTGACCCCATGAACCGAAGCACACCAGGCCTCCCTGTCCATCACCAACTTCCAGAGTCTACCCAAACATATGTCCATGGAGTCAGTGATGCCATCCAGCCATCTCATCCTCTGTCGTCCCCTTCTCCTCCTGCCCCCAATCCTTCCCAGCACTAGGGTCTTTCCCAATGAGTCAACTCTTCACATGAGGTGGCCTAAGTATTGGAGTTTCAGTTTCAACATCAGTCCTTCCAGTGAACAGCCAGGACTGATCTTTAGGATGGACTGGTTGGATCTCCTTGCAGTCCAATGGACTCCCTAGAATCCTCTCCAACACCATAGTTCAACAGCATCAATTCTTTGGCACTCAGCTTTCTTCACTGTTCAACTCTCACATTCACACATGACTACTGGAAAAACCATAGCCTGGACTAGACAGACCTTTGTTGGCAAAGTAATGTCTCTGCTTTTCAATATGCTATCTAGGTTGGCCATCACTTTCCTTCCAAAGAGTAAGTGTCTTTTAATTTCATGGCTGCAATCACCATCTGCAGTGATTTTGGAGCCTAAAAAAAATAAAGTCTGACACTGTTTCCACTGTTTTCCCGTCTATTTGCCATGAAGTGATGGGACCAGATGCCATGATCTTAGTTTTCTGAATGTTGAGCTTTAAGCCAATTTTTTCACTCTCCTCTTTCACCTTCATCAAGAGGCTCTTTAGTTCCTCTTCACTTTCTGCCATAAAGGTGGTGTTGTCTGCATATCTGAGGTTATTGATATTTCTCCCAGCAATCTTGATTCCAGCTTGTCCTTCTTCCAGCCCAGCATTTCTCATGATGTACTCTGCATACAAGTTAAATAAGCAGGGTGACAATATACAGCTTTGACGTAATCCTTTTCCTATTTGGAACCAGTCTATTGTTCCATGTCCAGTTCTAACTGTTACTTCCTGACCTGCATACAGGTTTCTCAAGAGACAGGTCAGATGATCTGGGTAGGATGTGAAGAAATGAAAGTTATGCTTTGAGGTATGAGAATTTAAACACTGCATGTGTGTTTGTCCAGTCGCTCAGTCATGTCTGACTCTGTGACCCTTTGGACTGCAGCCCTCCAGGGGCCTCTGTCCATGGGATTTTTCAGGCAAGAATACTGGAGTGGGTTGCCATTTCCTCCCCCAGGGGATCTTCCCAATCAAAGGATCAAACCTGCATCTCCTGCATTGCAGGTGGATTCTTTACCACTGAGCCATTGGAGAAGCCCTTAAGCGCTGTACAAGGAGACATTTTCAGTGAAGATTTTGACCTGTAACAAATGGAAAGTTTCTGAATGAGCTCATTTTCTACCTGGCTGCCTGAAGAACTGAATTGTTCCCTGAGGGGAGGGGGTGTGCAGAGAGAGCAAATTAGCCACGATGGCGTCTCCAGGCTCTCTCACCCCATGTTTTACAAATAATGACCATGTAACAGCTGAGGTCATTTGTAGCACCGTGCATGTGCATCACGAGGGACTCTCTTGGTCTTTGTGCAGTGCGCATGTCTGTGAACGCCACCTAGGAAGAGGTGGCGTTTTACTGCTGCGTCACCGCTGTGTCCATTGGGTCAGTCATGAGAGGAGAGAATATAGTGTGTCTCAGCTACGGTGCTGAGCCAGCCAGGAGAGAGGTTGTGTTGTGTTATGCTATGGTATGCTGCTATGGTTGCTATGCCAGCCAGAAGAGAATAAAAGTTTCTGTAGTTCCTATGGCTCCTCGAATGTCCTTCCAGTCTCTTAGCTTGCACCTTGCCTACCCTGGGTTCAGCGAACAGTGTGAACAGCGAGACAGCTGGCGTCATGAACAAGATCAGTGACACATTCCTCCATTAATGAATCTAAACAAATGCCTTGTGGTGGGATGCGTGTCTCAGGGCACACGTGTGTGCTCAGTTGTGTCTGACTTTTTGCAACCCTATGGCCTGTAGCCCACCAGGCTCCTCAGGCCATGGGATTTTCCAGGCAAGAATACCAGAGTGGGTTGCCATTTCCTCCCCCAGGGTATCTTCTCAACCCAGGGATCAAACCAAGGTCTCCCGTATCTCCTGCATTGCAGGAGGATTCTTGACTGCTTGAGCCATTGGGGAACCCCCACAGATTTCAAGGATCCAGGTCTTATATCTAAAGTAATGGCAAGAAAATGTAAAGACCCCTTTGGGGGTAGTTACTAAAGTTGGAAATTTGATTGTCTTAGTAGCAAAATGTCAGTTTTATGTTTATGGCATGCTGAAATCTCTAGTAAGGGCCGATGAATCTCCATGCCAAAACTTTCATACACACATTGGAGGGGAGAAAGGAAATGCAGAAGAAAGAGGAAAAGAGGAATTTTGATGTAAGTCAAAGTCAAGGAAAGAATTGGGCCACAGTGGTAGAATCAGTAAAGGATTAAAAGTTTCCTGCCTTAGTTCTTTTTACCTCTTGCTATTTCTTTAGATTCTTTCTTCTGGGATCTCTTGGCTCTTGGTCTTCTTCCTTTAGAGAAGCTGGCTTAATTAAAGACTCTCTGCTCTGGGACAGTCCTTGGCTGGTTCTGTTTTAGAAGTTAGAAAAAAACACTACTACTTGGGTTAAGACTAAGTTTGGTCCAGGATTAACTTTGGCCCTGGATTTACTCTGGGCTTTGGACTAAGAGCTTCAAAATCTTTATTGTGTCAATGAATGGCCTGGCTGAGTTGATAAAGTTTAGAAAATCCATGTGGCAGTCAGGGGGACAAAATCCTCTTGTAATACACTATATGTGTTTATTTTCTCAGAAACTTATGGAAAGATGGGTAGCTGAACATACATTTGGAGATTTGGTGTTTTAGGAATCTCTCTCACTTTCTATTGGAAAAGATTAAAATTATATGACCAAAATTATTTGCTGAGAGTTTTTTTTTATTGTTGCTGCCAAAAATAGGATTATTTCATGGAAAGGATCAAGAAATCAATTCTCTTGAAGGAATATGACAGAGAGAAACCAATCCTTGATGACAGCACACTAGACAGTTGAATTGAATTAAATAACACACACAAGTGAATCCAAAGAGTAAATAAAACCCATAAATCTGTATGAAAATGCTTGAATCATGGGTATCTCAGGCTGTCATGCATGACTTTCTTTGGGAAGCTGATGGTCATGGCATATATGATGGAAAACAACACTGGAAGCACAGAGAAGTTGATGATCACAGACTATAAAGGAGAGAGAAAAACTGGTCTGCTCAGGTAAACAAAGTGTATGTAGAAGAGAAAGGAGCATTCACATAGTTCTTATTCCTTTTGTATCCTGCATCATCATCTTCTCTTTCTATACAGACATTCTCTCAATGTCATACAAGCATGCCATAGTGTATCTCTCATTTTAAAAACATAAAATCTTCAAATCACTCTTTATCACATTGGTATGTTCAGTTTCTTTAAAGCACTTTTTATCTGAATGTTCTTATGTATGTATTTGCTTATTATTTTTCTTAATCTAGGAAATTAGCTCCATGAAGAGAGAGCTCTTGTCTTCCTTGTTCACTTTTATTTCCTCATAGTCCTAGAACAGTGTTTGGCACATAGTTAGGGCTCAGTGAGTACTCTTTGACTGACTGCAAGAGGTTGAGTGGCATGAAAATATGGGATATAATTTCTAATATAAAGATAGATTTCTTTCAAAGGTAATTATAGATTCCAAGGACAGAGGCTAAACTGTAATCCTTGGAATAATAGGAAAGACAATTCCATAATCCAGTTGGTTATAGACCAAGGATGGCAAACACATGGCGTACCACACTGTCAATTCCCCATTCTGATTCTAAGACAGACATCACATATCACATTTTGTTTTCTTACACAGAGTGTCTACCTCCTCTCTGATTAATGAATCCATAGTTCAAGTGGATGGAGAGATTTTTTCCTAGAAAAACAGTGTTGGGGGAAAACCATATTAATACAGAAGGCCAAAGTCCTTCTATAAATAATGCTGCTTGATTATCAACTCTAGATTGCAAATAAGGACAAGAAAAAAAGAGTTTCATGACTTTACTTTTACTTTTTTCGCTTCCTAAACAAATCAAAGGACACCACAGTTCATTCACTACCCATGCACTGATCCAGGGGAGCAGTTAGGGAGCACAGCATTTAGCCAAGGGCAGATGCCAAAACCAAGTCAAGGAAACCTGCCTGGTGACTCCCAAAAGTACTAGACAGAAATATGCCCCACTGGCTATGACTAGCAGCTGTAACTCACCTATTTGAAGAGCTGCTGGCTTCAGAGACATGCTTGGATAGAACAGGGAGAATGAAAAGAAAGCATGGGTGAGACTCAGGATGGGGCAACTCTTTGCCAGTTTCTGATTGTTTTTATTGGGTTGGTCAAAAAGTTCCTTAGGTTTTTATGTCGAAATACAAGACACATTTTTTCATTTTCATTAAAAACCTTATTGAACAACATATTTACCACTTTGTTCCGCTACTTTCTGCCATTTTTCAGGCAACTTCATAATCTCATCTTCCGAAAATTTTGACCTATATGAACAAAGAACTGTTCCAAGTGCCTATTACCGTCTTACTGGAAACTGAATTTTTTTCCATTAAGAAATTTTGTAAAGACCAAAATAAATGGACATCCAAAGGTGCAATGTCTGGTGAATATGTTGGATGAACCAGAACTTCCCAGTCAGAAGCATGTGCTCTTGCATTACCCTAATGGAAGATTATGCTTTTTATGTTTAATTCTGAGTAATACTTGTTGGAATGAATCACTTGGTTTTCTGGAAGGAGCTCATATAATAGAGGACTCCCTTCCAATCCTGCCATAAACACAGCACCACCTTCTTTGGTTGAGGACTGGTCTTTGGGTGGTTGGTGGTGGTTCATTTCACGTGCTCCACAATCTCCTCCATTCCACATTAGTGGACAGCGTCTTCTTTTCATCATCTGTCATAATTTGTTTTAAAGAAGGGATTTTTTTTTTGTTACACTTTAGTAGAGAATCACATGCAGAAATACAGTCAAGTAGCTTTTGTTTTACTCATGTGGAATCCAAACATCAAAGCAATGAACATAATCAAGCTTGTGCAAATGATTTTAAGCACTTGATTTGGATACTTTGAGTATATTGACTATCTCCTGCATGGTTTGAGACTGATTGCTCTCAATCAATGTCTCGATTTGATCCCTATCAACCTCAACTGGTCTACTTGACCATGGGGTATCATCCAGTGAGAAATCTCTAGCATGAAACTTCACAAACCACTTTTGACTCATAAGACCAGTCACAGCACCTTCTCCTTATACTGCACAAATCTGTTTTTGCATTTCAGTTGTGTTTTTACCTTTCTTGAAATAGTAAAGCCAAAATATTGATTTTTTTCTTCTGTCTTTACTATTAAAGTGGCCACACAAAAATTCACCAATATTAAGGTTTTTTTTTAAATGCATGTTGATATGACAGCTCTCCCAATACACTCTAACAAAATTGTTTCAAATGAAGTTAAGGACAACTAAGCACTATTAGGGCCATTTTACAGAAAAAAACAAATGAATATTTTGGCCAACATGATATTTGGGGAAGGAGACAAATGGGGTAGGGATAGCAGCTGGGATGTTGCCTTTCATTAAAGAGTGGGCACTAACACTTAAATTGTAAAGTGGGGCTTCCTGTAGCAAGCAAGAGCCACCAAGTATTTAAAACTTAAAGCTCAGGATTGATGCATGATACAGGGTACTCAGGGCTGGTGCACTGAGATGACCCAGAAGGATGGAATCGGGAAGGAGGTGGGAGGGGGGTTCTGGAAGGGGAACACATGTATACCCATGGCAGTCTCATGTCAATGTATGGCAAAATCAACACAATAATGTAAAGAAAATTAATTAATTAAAAAATAAAAATAAAACTTACAATGGCCTGCATGAGAATAAAGGTCAAGAAGCAGAGAGTCCCTCCCATTGTTCTGCTTCCTCCACCACATACCCAAAGCACTGCCCAAGAACATGCAACTGAAACATGAGGACCTCCAGAACAGAACACTGCTCATGGCCAGTGGAGGAAAGCCTTCGGCCAAGAGGCAGAATTCTGCCCAACAGAAGTGATCTGAAGGAACGTCGCAGAGATCTTGTCAAGACAGTTAACATGTCAAGCAAACAAAGAAGCAAAATTATAGAGTAGAAGTAAACTCTCCATTTGCTTGAATTCCCTGCTCTTGTCCCTGCTCTTGACCTCATAATACAGTGATGGGGCCCTTAGATGAACTTCCAGGAGAGGTTAGGCAAATAGCTCAGTTAGACAGTGCTAAGATTCTGCTCTCTCCCTCCAATGGATCTCTCTGTGGGTGAATCATCTGAGGCAGGACCACCAAGAGAATAGGTTTGCATGTCTCTTCTGGAGTGGCACTAGATTCACTAAAGAGGTGAAGGTAAAAGTAGGGTGAGGTATCATGAAGGATGTGTTTGCCTGGGGGAATCTGCGTAGGAAATGAATCACACTTTGAGCATGCCATGGACTAGGAATAACATCTTCTGTGTGTATCTTCTTGCCTGGACCATTTCCCTTTTGTCCTCTGCCTTCCCCTATTGGGCCTTCTTCTCCTCTTCTCATTCCCCAGTGCCTTTTACTATTCCAGGTGTTCTTATTCTTCAAGAAGCCATTTTCTGTTCCCAATTCACCCTACATCATCTTTTTCCATACCCAAACTGCTTGGACTATGCTGTCTACACTGACTATCTCTTTTTAATATTCAGATTTTCAGACACTGTGCAAGGCAATATCTAGAATCACTGCATTTAGTCCTCTCAACAATCCAACAATACCTCAATGAGCTAGCTATTATTTACCTCATGTTAGGAAGCTCAGAGCTGTTTAGTTTTCTCATGGTCCAAACAAGGTGATAATTGTTGGCATTCAAACCTAGGAGTGTCTACTGTTAACCTCTATTTTTGTGTTTTCTAAAGTATGTCATTTAGAAAATAAGTATCCAGTGACATTTAAATAGGGATACTACAAAGGCATTTGAAAATTTTGTGCTTTGAAGATAAACATTATGTACTGTGCCTTGTTACCATGAAAACAAAAAATCTGCCTCTAAAACTAGTGTCATACTTTACACTACTAGTATTTCCTGATGGGGGTGCTATTGATCTGGACTTAGAGAGTGTACAATGGCCAATGGGGTCTTTAGTATGCAAATAAGAGTGCTCCCCTAGGTTCAAGTGTCCCCTGAGGATCTGAAAGCTACTGCCTCCAGTAGAGGATAACTGATCCTAGGCTATAATTACCAAGAAGGCAGGGTCTGTGTCTTCTTACTCATCACTGCATCCCTAGCATTTGGCCTTTAGTAGACATCAGGAAGTGGGCTAATACATGAATGTGTGGTGAATAATAGATGGGCAGCATTTAGCCATGATGTTGGAAGTTATCTAACCTGATCTCGCTGGATATCTGGTTTAAATAACCTGAATGTGCCTATGATATTATTTGATGTTTATTATATATGTGATATATGAATCAAATCTTAAATTGTTTCTTGCAGCAATTAAATCATATGACTACTTTAATCTAAGTGTTGATATTTTCTATCATGTGAGTTTTTGTTGTTGCCCCATCCATATACCTTAAAGTAAAACACTGTTTCATTTTAGCTATTTTTTATTTTTTTAATTATGAAAGCATGACAACAAATTTATAGGAGACTTGGAAAACACAGAACAAAGTTACATATAGCTCTACTATGTTGTTATTCAGTTGTTAAATCTTGTCCAACTCTTTGCGACCCATTGTCTGCAGCATGCCAGGCTCACCTGTCTTTCACTATCTCCTAGAGTTTGCTCAAATTTATGTCCATTGATTGGTGATGCTAATCTAACCAATCAATTGCTCATCCTCTGCCACCCCCTTCTTTTGCTTTCAATCTTTCCCAGCACCAGGGTCTTTTCCAATGAGTCAGCTATTCTCATAAGCTGGCCAAAGTATTGGAGCTTCAACAACAGTTCTTCCGATGAATATTCAGGGTTGATTTCCTTTAAGATTGATTGGTATGATCTCCTTGCAGTCCAAAGGACTCTCAAGTTCTGCTATATATTACAATTATTTTTTAAGTAGACAAATTAAGACTTTTAGTTGGAGTTTTACAACCAAACTCTCAAAAATTAATAGAATAAGTAGAAGGACACAGTAGACCGGAAAAGCACTATGAACCAATTCAACATAATTAAGATTTATTTATTTTCATACAACAGCAGGATACAAATTCTATTCAAGTTCCTATAGACTATAAACCAGGAGACACTGGAACATGTCCAGGGACATAAAGTGAGATGCAAAAATTTCATGGTCTAAAGGTACTGAAATCAAAAGAGTCTGTTCTCTTATCATTGTGGAATTATGTTAGAAATCAATATCAAAAGATAATTGAAAATATCCCACATATTTTCAAGTGCACTGTGACATTTGCTAAAGAGAGCTTTGATTTAGCCATTGAAGGTTTCAATAAAGTGAAAAGACTGAAAAAAACACAGAGGGTGATTGCCGAGATGAAAATAATTAAATGAAAAACTAATATCAAGGATACTTAAAAAAACCCATAGAACAGTCTTTTGGACACTATGGAAGAGAGTGAAGGAGGGATGATATGGGAGAATGGCATTGAAACATGTAAATTATCATATGTGAAATGAATCGCCAGTTCAGGTTCGATGCATGATACAGGGTGCTCGGGGCTGGTGCCCGGGGATGACCCAGAGGGATGGATGGGGAAGGAGGTGGGAGGGGGATTCTGGATGGGGAACACATGGACACCCATGGCAGATTCTTGTCAATGTATGGCAAAACCAATACAATATTGTAAAGTAAAAAAATAAATAAAAACCCATATATTTGAAAGTTAAATGTCCACTTTTAAATGATGGGTATATCTAAGAAGCCATAGCAAGGAGAATTAGAAAATATTTGTAACAAAACAAAAATGAAAAGTATATTTATCAGAATTTATTGCATGCAGCTGAAGCTGCTCAATGCAACTAAATACAAAGTGGAATCTTGAATAAAGTATGAGGACAAATAACGTACACTAGCATAAATTTTTGTGAAATTTGAGCAAAATCTTACTTTAGTTAATGATACTGTAGCACATATTAATTTCCTGGGTTTGTTGTTGTTGTTGCTTATCCTTTATTTCCATTTTCCAGGTTTTCTGCTTTGTTTTCGTACAATGTAATATTTCTTTATAGTCTCAGAAGTAGATTAGAAGTTTCAAGACTCATTCAAAAAATTTTTGAAAAAGTGGCTAACATAATAAGCTTTTGAGACTTTTAACAGTTATACTAGGTGCCAGAAATAATGGAACTATATCAAAGTTTTGAGTGAATATGATTTAGAAATCTAGTATTCGATTCTACTTAATCAAACAAGTGGAAGCAAAATGTCATAGTTTTTAGCTAAGCAAAAATTCATAAGTTTTTGAAAAAAGTATATATGTATATGTACATATATGTGTGTGTGTGTGTATATATATGTGTGTATATATATATATATATACATAATAGGCATATACAAGACTTCCCTGTAGCTCAAACGTTAAAGAATCTGCCTTTGGTGTAGGAGACCAGGGTTCGATCCCTGGGTCACAAAGTCCTTCTGGAGAAGGGAATGGCAATCCATTTCAGTATTCTTGCCTGGAGAAATCCATGGACAGAGAAACCTGGTGGGCTACAGTCCGAGGGTTTGCCATGGTCGGACAGGACTGAGCTATTAACACAATTCGTTTCAGTTGGGTCACTCAGTCCTGTCTGACTCTTTGTGACCCATGGACTGCAGCACCCCAGGCCTCCCTGTCCATCACCAAATCCCAGAGTTTACCCAACTATGGCACCCCACTCCAGTACTCTTGCCTGGAAAATCCCATGGATGGAGGAGCCTGGTAGGCTGCCGTCCATGGGGTTGCGAAGAGTTGGACACCACTGAAGCGACTTAGCAGCAGCAGGAGCATGTCCACTGAGTGAGTGATGCTATCCAACCACGGCATCCTCTGTCGTCCCCTTCTCCTCCTGCCTTCAATCTTTCCCAGCATCAGGGTCTTCTCCAATGAGTCAGCTCTTCGCACCAGGAGGCCAAAGTACTGGAGTTTCAGCTTCAGCATCAGTCCTTCTAGTGAACACCCAGGACTGATCTCCTTTAGGAGGGACTGGTTGGATCTCCTTGCAGTCCAAGGGACTCTCAAGAGTCTTCTCCAACACCACAGTTCAAAAGCATCAGTTCCTCTGTGCTCAGCTTTCTTCACAGTCCAACTCTCACATCCATACATGACTATTGGAAAAACCACAGCCTTGACTAGACAGACCTTTGTTGAAAAAATAATGTCTCTGCTTTTTCATAGACTGTCTAGGTTGCACTCATTTCACACACTAGTAAAATAGTGCTCAAAATTCTCCAAGCCAGGCTTCAGCAGTACATGAACCATGAACATCCAGATGTTTAAGCTGGTTTTAGAAAAGGCAGAGGAACCAGAGATCAAATTGCCAACATTGGCTGAATTATCAAAAAAGCAAGAAACTTTCAGAAAAACATCTATTTCTGCTTTATTGACTATGTCAAAGTCTTTGACTGTGTGGATCACAATAAACTGTGGAAAATTCTGAAAGAGATGAGAATATCAGACCATCTGACCTTTCTCTTGAGAAACCTGTATGCAGGTCAGGAAGCGACAGTTAGAACTGGACATGGAACAACAGACTGGTTCCAAATAGGAAAAGGAGTACGTCAGAGCTGTATATTGTCACCCTGCTTATTTAACTCACATGCAGAGTACATCATGAGAAATGCTAGGCTGGAAGAAGCACAAGCTGGAATCAAGACTGCTGGGAGAAATTAAATAACCTCAGGTATGCAGACGACACCACCCTTATGGCAGAAAGTCAAGAAAAACTAAAGAGCCTCTTGATGAACATGAAAGAGGAGAGTGAAAAAGTTGGCTTAAAGCTTAACATTCAGAAAACTAAGATCGTGGCATCTGGTCCCATCACTTCATGGGAAATAGATGGGGAAACAGTGGAAATAGTGGCTGACTTTATTTTTATGGGCGCCACAATCACTGCAGATGGTGATTGCAGCCATGAAATTAAAAGATGCTTACTCCTTGGAAGGAAAGTTATGACCAACTTAGACAGCATATTAAAGAGCAGAGACATTACTTTGCCAACAAAGGACCATCTAGTGAAGGCTATGGTTTTTCCAGTGCTCATGTATGGATGTGAGAATTGGACTATAAAGAGGGCTAAGCATGGAAGAATTGATGCTTTTGAACTGTGGTGTTGGAGAAGACTCCTGAGAGTCCCTTGGACTGCAAGGAGATCCAACCAGTCCATCCTAAAGGAGATCAGTCCTGGGTGTTCATTGGAAGGACTGATGTAAAGCTGAAACTCCAGTAGTTTGGCCACCTGATGTAAAGAGCTGACTCATTTGAAAAGACCCTGATGCTGGGAAAGATGGAAGGCAGGAGAAGAAGGGGATGACAGAGGATGAGATGGTTAGATGGCATCACCAACTCAATGGACATGAGTTTGGATGGATTCCAGGAGTTGGTGATGGACAGAGAGGCCTGACATGCTGCGGTTCATGGGGTTGCAAAGAATTGGACATGACTGAGCGACTGAACTGAACTAAACTTGGTTGATCATGATTTTCCTTCCAAGGATTAAGAGTCTTTTAATTTCATGGATGCAATCACCATCTGCAGTGATTTTGGAGGCCAGAAAAATAAAGTCTGCCATTGTTTCCCCATCTATTTGCCATGAAGTGATGGCACCAGATGCCATGATATTAGTTTTCTGAATGTGGAGATTTAAGCCAACTTTTTCACTCTCCTCTTTCACTTTCATTAAGAGGCTCTTTAGTTCTTCACTTTCTGCCATAAAGGTGGTTCATCTGCCTATCTGAGGTTACTGATATTTTTCCCGGCAATCTTGATTTCAGCTTGTGCTTCTTCCAGCCCAACATTTCTCATGATGTACTCTGCATATAAGTTAAATAAGAAGGGTGACAATATACAGCCTTGACGTATTCCTTTTCCTGTTTGGAACCAGTCTGTTGTTCCATGTCCAGTTCTAACTGTTGCTTCTTGACCTGCATACAGATTTCTCAAGAGGCAGGTCAGGAGGTCTGGTATTCCTATCTCTTTCAGAATTTTCCACAGTTTGTTGTGATCCACACAATCAGAAATAGAAGTTTTCCTGGAACTCTCTTGCTTTTTCAATGATCCAGTGAATGTTGGCAGTTTGATCTGTGGTTCCTCAGCCTTTTCTAAAACCAGCTTGAACATCTGGAAGTTCATGGCTCACATACTGTTGAAGCCTGGCTTGGAGAGTTTTGAGCATTCCTTTGCTAGCGTGTGAGATGAGTGCAATTGTGCGGTAGTCTGAGCATTCTTTGGCATTGCCTTTCTTTGGGATTGGAATGAAAACTGACCTTTTCCAGTCCTGTGGCCACTGCTGCCTTTTCTAAATTTTCTGGCATATCAAGTGCAGCACTTTCACAGCATCATCTTTAGGATTTGAAATAGCTCACCTGGAATTCCATCACCTTCACTAGCTTTGTTCATAGTGATACTTCCTAAGGTCCATTTGACTTCTCCTTCCAGGCTGTCTGGCTCTAGGTGAGTGATCACACCATCGTGATTATCTAAGTTGAGAAGATCTTTTCTGTACAGTTCTTCTGTGTATTCTTGCCACCTCTTCTTAATATCTTCTGCTTCTTTAGGTCCATACCATTTCTGTCCTTATCAAGCCCATTTTTACATGAAATGTTCCCTTGGTATCTCTAATTTTCAAGAGATCTCTAGTCTTTCCCACTCTGTTGTTTTCCCCTATTTCTTTGCACTGATTGCTGAGGAAGGCTTTCTTATCTCTCCTTGCTATTCTTTGTAACTCTGCACTCAAATGGGTATATCTTTCCTTTTCTCCTTTGCTTTTGGTTTCTCTTCTTTTCACAGCTATTTGTAATACCTTCTTAGACAGCCATTTTGCTTTTTTGCCTTTTTTTTTTCTTGAGGATGGTCTTGATCCCTACCTCCTGTACAATATCATGAACCTCCACCCATAGTTCATCAGGCACTCTGTCTATCAGATCTAGTTCTCTAAATCTATTTCTCACTTCCATTGTATAATCACAAGGGATTTGATTTAGGTCATACCTGAATGGTCTAGTGGTTTTCCCTACTTCCTTCAATTTAAGCCTGAATTTGGCAATAAGAAGCTCATGATCTGAGCCACAGTCAGCTCCCGGTCTTGTTTTTGCTGACTGTTTAGAGCTTCTCCATCTTTGGCTGCAAAGAATATAATCAATCTGATTTCATTATTGAGTACCTGGTGATGTCCATGTGTAGAGCCTTCTCTTGTGTTGTTGGAAGAGAGTGTTTGCTATGACCAGTGCGTTCTCTGGGCAAAACTGTATTAGCCTTTGCCCTGCTTCATTCTTTACTCCAAGGTCAAATTTGCCTGTTACTCCAGGTATTTCTTCCTACTTTTGCATTCCAGTCCCCTATAATGAAAAGGACATCTTTTTTGGGTGTTAGTTCTAGAAGTTCTTGTAGGTATTCAGAAAGCCATTCAACTTTAACTTCTTCAGCATTACTGGTCGGGGCATAGGCTTGGATTACTGTGATATTAAATGGTTTGCCTTGGAAATGAACAGAGATCATTGTGTCATTTCGAGATTGCATCCAAGTACTGCATTTTGGACTCTTCCATTGACTATGATGGTTACTCCATTTCTTCTAAGGGATTCTTGCCCACAGAAGTAGATGCAATGGCCATCTGAATTAAATTCATCCATTCCAGTCCATTTTAGTTCACTGATTCCTAAAATGTCAGTGCTTACGCTTGCCATCTCCTGTTTGACCACTTCCAATTTGCCTTGATTCATGGACCTAACATTCCAGATTCCTATGCAATATTGCTCTTTACAGCATTGGACTTATCTTCAATTTCCAGTCTCATCCATAATTGGGTGTTGTTTTTGCTTTGGCTCCATCTCTTTATTCTTTCTGGAGTTATTTCTCCACTGATCTCTAATAGCTTCCTGGGCACCTACCGACCTGGGGAGTTCATCTTTCAATGTCCTATCTTTTTGCCTTTTCATACTGTGCATGTGGTTCTCAAGGCAAGAATACTGACGTGGTTTGCCATTCCCTTCTCCAGTGGACCACGTTTTGTCAGAACTCTCCACCATGACCCATCCATCTTGGGTGCCCCTACACAGCATGGCTCATAGTTTCATTGAGTTAGACAAGGCTATGTTCCATGTGATCAGATTGGTTAGTTTTCTGTGATTGTGGTTTTCATTCTGTCTGCCCTCTGATAGAGAACATAGAGAAAGATAAGGGGCTTATGGAAGCTTCCTGATGGGAGAGAATTACTGTGGGGGAAACTGGGTCTTGTTCTGATGGGTGGGGCCATGCTCAGTAAATCTTTAATCCAATGTTATATTGATGGGTGCACCTGTGTTCCCTCCCTGCTATTTACCTGGGGCCAAACTATGGTGGAGGTAATGAAGAAAATGGTGACCTCCTTCTAAAGATCCCATATATGTACTGCTATACTCAGTGCCTCCAACCCTGCAGCAGGCCACCATGAACCCATGCCTCCACTGGAAACTCCTGGAGACTCACAGGCAAGACTGGGTCAGTCTCTTGTGGGATCACTGCTCCTTTCTCCTGGGTCCTTGTGAACAGTGATTAACACACACAGGGAGGCATATATATGTGTATAGGCTTTCCTGGTGACTCATATGGTAAAGAATCTGCCTGCAAAGCTACAGTTCATGGGGTCACAAAGAGTCAGACTCGACTGAGGAACTTTCACTTTCACTTTGAAGGGAACAAAAGAACACAGAAACTGTTATGGCAAGCAAGAGAACTAAAGATAGCAAAGATAACATATCAGTTCTAAAGACTCCCGGTTCTGTTTCAATGATAAAGATTAGCCTAAAGTCCTCAAACACTGGAACCCAAGGAATGATGATGTTGACCTTCTCTGACCCAGTGACTTCCATCAGCTAAAGCTTAGACTCTGTCCTGCCCAAGTCCCTTCATGAATATGCATGTCCCCAAAAACTTTCCTCAAAGGAGGTGGGGGGTGGGGAATTAAAAAACAAGCAAGAAAACTTCCTCAATTTGCTGTGCAAGGAGACACTGCTTTGGGAAAGATCCCTGGTGTTCTCCTCACTTATTGCAACTAATAAATCCTTCTGATATTTGGTTTGGTTGTATCTTTTGCTCTGTCATCCATTAAGAGGCAAATCCGGTTTTTAGGTAACATAACCGTGGCTAATACGTAGATGTATTTTTTTGTTCTACTTAATGTATACTGATTTTTATCTGGTTAAGTTAATTTTATATTCTCTTTTCACTGAAACTGAACTCTTTTAAGGTCTGATTTGTAATGATTACATAACATTACATGATATCTGCGTTGGCCCTGCATGTGTTCATTTGTTGAACTGAAACAAATAATAACAATGTTAACAGTGCCGTATCAGAACTTCTCTGGTGGTTCAGTGACTAAGATTCTGAGTTTCCAATACATGGAGCCCGGGTTCAATCCCTGTAAAGTTCATGTGCTGCAATTAAGAGTCTGTATGTCACAACTAAAGACCCCGTGTGCTGTAAGTCCAGGTGCAGCCAAATAAATATAAAAATATTTTTTAAAAAGTTTATAAAAGTGGCATATTGATATGGTAGTTTACTAACACCTAGATACTGTTCTAAGTGCTTTAAGTTTATGAAATTTTGAAATCCTCAAAGCATCTCTATTATTATTATCCCCATTTTATAGCTGAAGAAACTGAGGCAGAGAGCATTTTATTTGCCCCAAATCACCCAGATATTAATTGGTGGGAGCAGGAATTTCTCTCTTTCTTGAAGTCAGTTTTGATAGTTCATATTTCATTAAATGGCAAATTTGGAAAACTCAGCAATGGCCACAGGACTGGAAAAGCTCAGTTTTCATTCCAATCCCAAAGAAAGGCAATGCCAAAGAATGCTCGAACTATCCCACAGTTGCACTCATCTCACACACTAGTAAAGTGATGCTCAAAATTCTCCAAGCCAGGCTTCAGCAATACATGAACCGTGAACTTCCAGATGTTCAAGCTGGCTTTAGAAAAGGCAGAGGAACCAGAGATCAAATTGCCAACACCCACTGGATCATTGAAAACGCAATAGAGTTCCAGAAAAACATCTATTTCTGCTTTATTGACTATGTCAAAGTCTTTGACTGTGTGGATCACAATAAACTATGGAAAATCCTGAAAGAGATGAGAATACCAGATCATCTGACTTACCTCTTGAGAAACCTGTATGCAGGTAAGGAAGCAACAGTTAGAACTGGACATGGACAACAGACTGGTTCCAAATAGGAAGGAGTACGTCAAAGCTGTATATTGTCACTCTGCTTATTTAACTTATATGCAGAGTACATCATGGGCTGGAAGAAGCACAAGCTGGAATCAAGATTGCCAGGAGAAATATGGATAACCTCAGATGCAATGCAGATGACACCACCCTTATGGCAGAAAGTGAAGAGGAACTAAAAATCCTCTTGATGAAAGCGAAAGAGGAGAGTGAAAAAAGTTGGCTTAAAGCTCAACATTCAGAAAACTAAGATCATGGCATCTGGTCCCATCACTTCATGGGAAATAGATGGGGAAACAGTGGAAACAGTGTCAGACTTTATTTTTTTGGGCTCCAAAATCACTGCAGATGGTGACTGCAGCCATGAAATTAAAAGATGCTTCCTCCTTGGAAGGAAAGTTATGACCAACATAGATAGCATATTGAAAAGCAGAGACATTAGTTTGCCAACAAATGTCTGTCTAGTCCAGGCTATGGTTTTTCCAGTAGTCATATATGGATGTGAGAGTTGGACGGTGAAGAAAGCTGAGAGCCGAAGAATTGATGCTTTTGAACTGTGGTGTTGGAGAAGACTTTTGAGAGTCCCTTGGACTGCAAGGAGATCCAACCAGTCCATCCTAAAGGAGATTAGTCCTGGGTGTTCATTGGAAGGACTGATGTTGAAACTGAAACTCCAATACATAGGCCACCTCATATGAAGAGTTGCCTCATTGGAAAAGACCCTAATTCTGGGAAGGATTGGAGGCAGTAGGAGAGGGGATGACAGAGGATGAGATGGTTGGATGCTATCACTAAGTAGGTGGACATAGGTTTGGATAGACTCTGAGAGTTGGTGATGGACAGGGAGGCCTGGCATGCTGTGATTCATGGGGTCCCAAAGAGTCAGACATGACTGAGTGACTGAACTGAACTGACTGGAATAACTGAAAAATCATTTGGAAAAAATGAGGTTGGCTTTCACATCATACTTTACCTTAAAATTACACATAAACCAAAGACTTAAATATAGAAGATGAAATTGTAAACATGCAAAAACAGTTGTTCTCAGTCCTGGCTGAACTTTAGAATCCCCTTATTGGAAAAGACCCTGATACTGGGAAAGATTAAGGGCAGAAGGAGAAGAGGAGCTATAGATGATGAGATGGTTGGATGGCATCACCGACTCAATGGACAAGAGTTTGTGCAAACTCTGGGAAATAGTGAAGGACAGGGACGCCTGCTATGTTGCAGTTCATGAAGTCATAAAGAATTGGACACAACTTAGCAACTGAATAACAACTAGAATTTAAGAAAAACCATGAAAAGAATACAATTTTGTCATTTGCAAAATGAGTAGATTTGGAGGGCATTATGCAAAATGAGGGCTTCCCTGGGAGTTTAGCTGGTAAAGAATCCACCTGCAATTCAATTCTTGGGTCAGGAAGATCCCCTGGAGAAGGGATAGGTTACCCATTTCAGTATTCATGAGCTTCTCTGGTAGCTCAGATGGTAAAGAATCTGCCTGCAATGTGGGAGACCTGGGTTTGACCCCTGAGTTGGGAAGATCCCCTTGAGGAGGACTTGGCAACCCACTCCAGTATTCTTTCCTGGAGAATCCCCATGGACAGAGGAGCCTGGAGGGCTACAGTCCATGGGGTCGCAAAGAGTCAGACACAACTGAGTGACTAAGCACAGCCCAGCACAGCATGCTAAGTGAAATTAGTCAAAGAAAGAAAGACAAATACTATATGACATCACTTATATGTGGAATTTAAAAAATACAACAAACTAGTGAATCTAACAAAAAAAGAAGCAGACTCACAGATATAGAGAACCTATGGTAGTTACTAATGGAGAGAGGGAAGGGGGAGGGGCAGAAAAGGGGTAGGGGATTAAGAGGCACAAACCATTAGGTATAAAATATGTTATAAGGATAGTCTATATTGTACAATATGGGAAATATAGTCAATATTTTATAATAACTATAAATGAAGTATAAACTTTAAAAATTGTGAATCACTGTATTGTACATCTGTAACTTATACAACATTGTACATCAACTATACTTAAAAAAAAAAGAATTATAAGTATTTGGGTCTCATCCCAAGCTATTTAAATCAAAATCTCTAGAGGTGAAGCCTAGGCACTTGTATTTTTCAAAAGTTCCCCTGGTAATCGTAATGCAGTCACGACTAAGAAGCACTGACGGAAAGAAAAAAATATGGAGATTAAAACACATATATCTGGGAAAAGAAAAATCTTTTCTATGCATTATATGAAATTCAAAAGTTCAAAAGCAAAGGTGGTCATTACAGTAGAGGGGAGTTACTGTTTAACGGATATGCAGGCTCAGGTTGGGGAGATGTGACGTTTTAGAGATGGATGATGACAATGGGTTGTACAACCATGTGGATGCGTTTAATGCCATTGAATTGTACACTTAAATGTAGTTAAAAATGACAAACTGCATGTCACATATACACTTCCACAACAAAGACTGAATTACAAAACATCATAGGCACCATCAAGACACAAACAACAAGTTGGAAAAAATAAGGTAACCTATCCTAAAAAGGAACTTGCAAAGGACTTCCACAAACCAGTAAGAGCAACCCAATGTAAAAACTGGTAAGAGATGAACAGGCAGTTTACAGAAAAGGAAATACAAAATATTCTTCAACACATGAAAAAAAGAGATTACTTTCACTAATTGTAAGAGAAAATAAAATTAAATCTACACCGAAATATCATTTTCACTTAGACTGAGAAAGGTAAAAAAATGTTGGACAATTTGTTTGTTGGTAAAGGGACCTCAGGAAACAGTCATTCTTATTCCTTACTGGGAATACTCCTTGGTGGGGGTATAAATTGGTATATTTTCTAGAGTGGGCTTATTTGGCAACATCTGTTGAAATCCCCAATGTGTTTACTATTTGATCCCATAATTTTACTTATAGGAATTTATGTTATAGAAACATTTGCATTCAAAATAACAAATAAAACTGCAATATTATTTAAAATAGATCCAAACATCTAACTATAGAAGATATGTCAAATGTTGATATGTCTGTTTTGTGTACTTTGGAGTACTTCGTGGGATGTTAGGAAAAATAAGGCAGCTCTATACATGCTAATATGGAATGACTGTCATGTGAAAACAGCTCAGAGTAAAAGAAAAGATAGATGTAAATCTATGCTTGTATGGAAATGGTTTCAGGAAAAAGTAGCCTCTGGGAAGAGGACTGGGATATAAAGAAGACTTTTTGAAATATTGGTTAAAAAAATGCTTATGAATATTTAACCTTTTTTCTTTAGAACATTTTGTATTTAATCATTTATGATTTGGGGCTGTGGTGGACCGTTGCTGCTCTGAGGGCTCTTCTCCAGTCGCAGCGAGTGGAGGCCGCTCTCCAGCTGCGGTGTGTGGCCACCTCATTGCCGTGGCCTCTCTGGTTGCGGAGCTCAGGCTCCAGGGTATGCAGGCTTCTGTAGTTGTGGCGTGTGGCCTCTCAGGAGTTGCAGCTCCTGGTCTCTAGAGCACAGGCTCAGTGGTTGTGGCACACGGACTTAGCTGCTCCCCGGCATGTGGGATCTTCCCAGACCAGGGATCAAACCCACGTCTCTTGCATTGGCAGGCAGATTCTTTACCACTGAGCCACCAGGGAAGCCCCTAACTTTTTTATTTTTCCTTAAATAAAACTTCAATGGGGAGCGAAAGTGCAATATAAAACAGCATCTAGGGTGGGATGATATCGGAGAACGGCATTGAAACATGTTAATTATCATATGTGAAATCAATCGCCAGCCCAGGTTTGATGCTCAGGACTGGTGCACCGGGATGACCCAGAGAGAGGGAATCTGGAGGGAGGTGGGAGGGGGGTTCTGGAAGGGGAACACATGTATACCCATGGCAGATTCATGTCAATGTATGGCAAAACCAACACGATAATGTAAAGAAAATTAAAATAAAAAAATAAACCCACCATCTAGAAATGACAAAGGTTCAAGGGTCCTTCGTTGTCTGACTATTTGTTTTTAAACAGTTGGGAAGATGGGGGCGTGTTCATGTGATGCAGGGATAAGACCAATAAAAAGGAAAAGTCCCCTGGAGCCAGTTATTGGAGGAGTGAAATTAAGATCAGACAGGAGGCCTTAGCTTTGGGCAGGAGCAGACACACCTCCTTCCCTGGGGCAAGAGAGATAGGGAAGGACTGGTACTTAAAACTGGGTGCATGGAGTGGGGTTGAAGGAGCTCCAGCCTCAAGGTCTCTATTTTCTCTGAAAAATACAAGATATCTGTTGCTAGTGAGGGAGGAGATTGTGGCGCCAGGGCCGTGAGGAGAGTGGTTAAACTTTAAGGCAGTTTGTGAAAGCAAGCAAGCATTGAGGAGGCTCAGAAGGTAGCAGTGGACATAGTGGACAGCTTTGAGGGCCTCATAAGCCTTCAGTGATGGCAGTCTGAGTGGCTAAGTTTCCTCTAGCAGTTTCGAACAGCCTGGGACACTGGGCAGAGGGCCAGCAGAGTGAAGAGCAAAGGGGATGGCAGTTTTGGGGTGTCAGAGTGGATGAGGTCTGAAGCCAAGGAAGGGAGCAGATGAGTTAGGTATTTTTAATCTGCTCAGGGGACTGGGACCCCATTTATCCTTAGGGCAGGGAGCCCCATCCCATCCCAGGCCTATTTTTCATTGTCCCCAGGATCTGATAGGGTATCCGATCATGGGACATATCTACAGAATGTTTCCTGTATCATTAATTGACTTTGCAAAATTAAAAACAAACAAAATCTGAGTCTCACTTTATTAAACCTGTAAAGAGGCTTTTTTTTTTTAATTTTATCCCGGATGGCTTTATTCCATTTATTTACCTACTTTTTGCACCAGAGTTTGCTGTTTTCAAATATGAAAACCACTCTCAAAGATCTATGTTTTTACATATGCTCCACTGAACAACAGGTTACAATAATGATAACAAATAATTTGCAGGATTCCAAGCATCCCCTCGTCTTTGCTAAAAACATTTTCATCACTGAGCTTAATATTCCACTCTCTGATGATTCACTGCTGCCTACCTCTCTCCCAAAGTGTGTGTGTATGATTTTTTTGGGGGAGGGGGCTGGTATGGGAGGAGGGTTCTGCAGAGGGAGGGGAGCCCAAACCCCTGGAGGGGGGGACACTTTGGTACTGACAGTATTGGTGGCTTGCAGCTCATAGGGGTCAACACGCACTCACTTTGTGAGAAGTGAAGTCGGGAGGCCCTAAGAGATGATTTGGAAACCAAAGTGTCTTTTCTGTAATTGGAGAGGGCCAAGCTTCCTCTCCTCCAGCCTTTGGTTTTCTCTCATTTCTATGAGCAGAAGAACTTAGACTCAGAGAAAATGATTTGTTCAGCCATTCATTCAGCAGTTTTTAAGCAGGTGCTACATGCCAGCTCTGTGGCAGGAGTAGAAAGGGAGAGGTGCCCAAGTCCTGGACACTACCGAGATGGCCTGCAGACACATGCGTCCAGCTCCAGATGGTTCAAGGGCTCACAAATTCCTTTAGAATACCAGTATTAGAAACTCACTGCTGAACCGTGAGCGAGTGAGAGACAGCAGTGCCCTCCAGGGGCCGGCAAAGTGCACGTGCCAGGCAGCACGTAGCTGCTAGGGCACAATGGAGGCGTTGCTATGGAGACGGCGCTGGCAGCCTTTCCTTTCCAGCACCTCTAGGTTCCTTTCTTCGAAACCCTTTATTCCAAGGAGACACTTGCACAGCTGTTTCTCTTCCTTTTTCTCATCTCTCGGAAGCAACAAAGTCGAGGAGGAGTTGTTGGCAAGAGGCCTGGGGAGAGGTTGAACGCAACCTGGGTAGGAAAACAGCTGTGGGGCAGGGGCGGGGACGGGGTGGCGCTGCCCGCGGACCAGTGGGATGGGGGCTCGCTCCAGGTTTACAGCTCTGCCACAGTGGCTGGAGAAGCCCCTCGGAGCTGATCGCATTCTATCACACCCACTGCCCACCCATCTCCCTGCCCGCACAGGCTGCACGGAGTTTGGGAACAAGGCCAGGCAGAGCAGGATTGCTGTTAAGATTAAGCTGCGCTCAGCTTCCCAGAAGCCAAGTGCAAGAGGCCAGGAGCCTCTGAGGCAGAGCACTATAGTTGAGAGAACACTGGAATTGGAGTCAGGAGGCCTGCATTCTGGCCCTAATCCTGGCACAGTGTGACAATGTCTTAGCTTTTCCACCCTCCCTGGCTGTTTGTTCATTTGGAAAATGAGAGGACTGGAGTAGAGCAATGATTCTGGAGTGTGATAGCAGATCCGTCCAAGAATCTTTATTAGGAAATGCTTATTTCTAGGCTCAACCCCAGAAATTCATATTAAAGACATCTGGGGTGGGCCCTGGGAACCTAGTCTGTTAATATACTTAAGATAGGGACACCTTGAGAGCAATCATACCAGGACTGTGAATCAGAGAGATAAATGTCAAGGATACTCAGATAACTGCAGAGTATATACACTAAAAGTATGTTATTTGATTAGTTCCAGGCTTTTATGGCATTGATTCCACCTGCCTCATTATGTAGTATCTTTTGGTACAAGAAAAAAGACCAAAACTGAAACTCTCTTAGGTAGAGTAACTTCAAGTGTGTACTTTGCCTCAGGAATGATAACCCTCACTCACCAACTGGCACACCAGAGCTGCAAGAGGGGAGGGGCAAAGAATAGAAATACTAATAACTTCTTGAAACTTTCCTTATTTCACTTGAGTAAGTCAGTTTCCTCTGAGTCTTTCCTGAGGGAAGGACTTTTTTCATTTATTTATTCAACAAATATTGATTGAATGCAGTTAGACACTGCTGGGCACTGGAGAGACAACGACAGGGCTGTAGGTCAAATATGATGTCATGAGTGCTATGAAGGTACCTACAGGGGTCCTTAACCCAGGCAGACCCCAGATATCTTCTTGCCCTTCTCCTGCCTCTGAGTATGAGCATTCTCCAAAGCTCAGCTTTACTCAGATGTTATGGCATTTATTGGCAGAGAGATGGAGCAGAACATGGTTCGCCATGACCAGTACACTGGATAGACTGAGGAAAAGAAGGTGGCCCTGGCAGGAAAAATCTCAGAGTTGGTGGCAAGAAGTTCAGATTGGAGGGCAATCAGCATCCAGATACTCCAAAGAGCTTGAAACAGATGGATATCCTGATAAGCAGATAAAAACTAGAGAGGTAGGTATGTATTCCATGAATCCAGCAGTGGTCATGTGGATCAGCATCAGGGTCCTAGGGCATAAACTAGAGTGGTGTCTTGGGCAGGGAAACTGGGAGACCGCATAGGACATCAGGCATGAAGAGAGACATGGATTGTCACAAAGGAAGTAGCACAGATTTTCCTGGGCCCAAGGCCTAAGAGAAATACCTCCTGGGGTGCTCAGAAATAGTTTTATAGAATGACTTGAAACTGCTCAGTGAAAGCTGTAGTGGGAGCGGTTAAAACAAAGTAGACTTACCTTTAACTCCAGGCTCTCTTGGTGATTTCCAAACTCTTCTGCCAGAGTAGGGGCAGGAGATGACTTCTAAACATTGTATCTAGATGAATGGGTGATTTGCATACCTTCAAGCCAGGGTCTGACAAACTTCTGTAAAGGGCAAGATAGTAAATATTTTAGACTTTAGGGCCATTAGGTTTCTATTGTGTGTTAGTCACTCAGTCGTGTCCGACTCTTTGCAACCCCCGTGGACTGTAGCCTGCCAGTCTCTTCTGTCCATGGGATTCTCCAGGCAAGAATACTGGAGTGGGAAGCCACTCCCTTCTCCAGGGGATCTTCCTGACCCAGGGATGGAAACTGGGTCTCCTGCATTTCAGATTCTTTACTGTCTGAGCCACGAGGGAAGCCCTAGATCGCTATACTGATCTCTATACTCAATACTGTCTTAGGGTAAAAGCAGCCATAGAGAATCTGTAAACAGATGAGTGCGGTTGGGTTCTAATAAGACTTTATTATGTTATGGAACACTGAAATTTGCATTCATTATAATTTCCATATGTCACAAAATATTTGGAAGTTTTTTATTTTTTTCCACAACCATTTAAATGTGCAAAAACCATTCTTAGCTTGTAGACTGTAGGTATACAAAAACAGACAGCAAGCTGATTTGGTTCATATGCCATTGTTTGCTGACCTCTGCTTCAGGTGTTCCTCGATAAAGAGTAATTTTTTTAAATTAGGAAAATGTTAATAATTATTTTTGACTGTGCTGGGTCTTTGCTGCTGTGTGAGGGCTTTCTGCAGTTTCACTGAGTGGGGCCTACTTTGTTGTGGAGAATGGGCTTCTCATTGTGGTGGCTTCTCTTGTTGCAGCACCTTCTAGGTGCTGACTTAAGTAGTTGTGGCCCACGGGCTTAGTTGTCCCTCAGCATGTAGGATCTTCCCAGACCAGGAATCAAACCCAGGTCCCCTGAATTGTTAGGTGGATTCTTTACCACTGGACCGCCAGTGAAGCCCAAAGATTAATTCTTACATCTGATTAAGAAATCAGGTGGTGAAGAGTTTGGATAACATTAGCTACTGTTACAGACAAACTTCAGCATCTCGGTGGCTTACCATGAGTGTATTTCTGCTTACGTAGAGTCCAAACTGGTATTCCTAAAGGGTAGGCAGCTTTCCTCCAAAGGGTGACTCAGAGACCCAGGCTCCATACACTTTCTGGCTCTGCTCCCAGTCAGCAGATGGGGAAAGACAAGTTGAAGATGGGGCTGCTTCTCAACCATTTCAGCCCAGAAGCAGCACACACAACCAGGCCATACTTAGGTGCAAAAGGTGGATGGTGGAAATGCTGAGAAAGACAGTTGCTGGCCATGTCTGGTAATGATGCTCCCCTGTGGAAGAGTGTAAATTTGTTGGGTTACTAGTTGCCCTACCTCAGTGATGTTCTTGGGCAAGAACTTGAGTGTTGATTGTGATGCTGATTAAAGGTGGTTCTGTGAACCAGGTTGAGTATAAAGAGGACATTCTTTTATGAAAGTTAAAGCTATTCACCAGGCCTCCTGCCTGAAGTACATGGAGGGCCGAGATTTTTCTCTGAAAACCACTCTGGGTGTGCTCAATACAGATTCTAACATGCAGGTGGTGAAGTCTCAACATTCTTCACGCAGAATTATGACTATAACATATTCTGTCTGGAAAAGCTTCAAAGAGTGGTAACCTATTATCTAATATGGCCATAAAAAATCATCAACAAAGAATTCAGAGAACGTATAATATTAAGCAATATAACCTCCTGCTGAACCTTCCAAAATGCAGTCATCTTAAAATATATTTCCAGGTAACTTAAGGATTCTCAGCTTTGGCATTCTTTATCTTTTGGACTAGATAATTCTTTGTTGTGGGCTTACCTGTGCACTATAGGAGATTAACAACTTCCCTGGCCTCTACACACTAGATGCCAATGGCATCCTCTGCCACCCTTCCTCAGTTGTGATAACCAAAAATGTCCTTTGGCATTGCCAAGTGTCCCTGAGGGCAAAATTGTCCTCAGTTGAGAACCACTGTGTAACTAAATGATAGAACTTATTGAATAAAATTGTTTAAAATGAGCCAACTAAATATCAGAGGTGTAAATATAAATAAAAATGCTAATTCTAGAATGGTTGGTCTGTGTCATGCTTTCTGACAATGATTAGGACTTGGGCTAAGATCTCTCTTGGTAAAAGATGACACTCCATCAGCAGCATAGACAACAATAGCTGCCTCCAATACATTCCTTGTTCTCAGTAGCAAGAGGGTATTTAGCTACATGTCTCAAAATGATTTCATGTCAAGGATATGGATTAGGGCTGAAATGTGCCAGAATTAACTTATTTAACTTAGTAGTTTTAAGCTATTCTCTGATCTTCCAGGTTGTTCCTACCAACTCTGACCTTGGAGGTGGCTCTAAATCACGGGTTTCAAATACATGAATATTGCTCAGAGCCCTGAGCTTTATTATTTTCTGGCTGCAGTATCCAAGGTCAAGATATAATCAATAAAGGCTGAAAAATGAATCTGTTTCTGAGCATGTGCTCCACAGTGTGATGGAGAATGCATTTAGCCTTACGGCTGAAACAAACAACAAATTGTTACTTCTGTCATTATTGATGGTAGGCACTGGGGCAGCGGCTGCATGGCGCTGGAGCAACTTTGAGGAGATATCCCATGTCCAAAGGCAAAGGGGAAGCCCCAACAAGATGGTAGTAGGGGTGAAATCATGTTTAGAATCAAACCACATACTGCCAGAGACGCTCAGAGGGTTCAAACAAACCCTGTGTACACCAGGACCCAGAGACCCCACAGAGACTGAACCAGAACTGTGTTTGAGCATCTCCTACGGCGGTACGGATCAGCAGTGAACTGCTGCAGGGACAGGGGCTCTGGGTACAGCAGACCTGGGTGTGGCATAAGGCCTCTTGGAGGAGGTCGCCGTTAACCCCAACACAGAGCTGCCAGAACTTCGACAGGATGGGGAAACAGACACTTGGAGGGCACAACAGAAACTTGGGTGCACCAGGACCCAGGAGAAAGGAGCAGCGACCCCAAAGGAACCTGACCCAGGCTAGCCTGTGAGTGTTCAGTGTCTCTGGTGGAGGCGTGGGTCGGTGGTGGCCTGCTGAAGGATCTGGGGCAGAGTGTCGAAGGGCCTGCATGGGATCTTCTGAAGGAGGTAGGTCACCATTATCTTCATTACCTCCACCATAGTTTGGCCTCAGGTCAAATAACAGGGAGGGGACACAGCCTAGTCCATCAACATAACATTGTATTAAAGATTTATTGAGCATGGCCCCGCCCATTAGAACAAGACCCAGTTTCCCCCTCAGTCAGTCTCTCCCATCAGGAAGCTTCCATAAGCCTTTTATCCTTCTCCATCAGAGGGCAGACAGAATGAAAACCACAATCACAGAAAACTAACCAATCTGATCACATGGAACACAGCCTTGTCTAATTCAATGAAACTATGAGCCATGCTGTGTAGGGCCACCCAAGATGGACGGGTCATGGTGGAGAGTTCTGACAAAACACTGAAATCAGATTAATTATATTCTTTGCAGCCAAAGATGGAGAAGCTCTACACAGTCAGCAAAAACAAGACCGGGAGCTGACTGTGGCTCAGATCATGAGCTTCTTATTGCCAAATTCAGGCTTAAACTGAAGGAAGTAGGGAAAACCACTAGACCATTCAGGTATGACCTAAATCAAATTCCTTATGACTATGCAGTGAAAGTGAGAAATAGAGTTAAGGGACTAGATCTAATAGACAGAATGCCTGATGAACTATGGACGGAGGTTTGTGACATTGTACAGGAGGCAGGGATAAGACCATCCCCAAGAAAAACAAATGCAAAAAAGCAAAATGGCTGTCTGAGGAGGCCTTACAAATAGCTGTGAAAAGAAGAGAAGCCAAAAGCAAAGGAGGAAAGGAAAGATATACTCATTTGAATGCAGAGTTCCAAAGAATAGTAAGGAGAGATAATAAAGCCTTCCTCAGCAATCAATGCAAAGAAACAGAGGAAAACAACAGAATGGGAAAGACTAGAAATTTCTTCAAGAAAATTAATGCAAAGATGGGCTCGATAAAGGACAGAAATGGTATGGACCTAACAGAAGCAGAAGATATTAAGAAGAGGTGGCAAGAATACACAGAAGAACTGTACAAAAAAGATCTTCACGACCCAGATAATCACGATGGTGTGATCACTCACCTAGAGCCAGACATCCTGGAATGTGAAGTCAAGTGGGCCTTAGAAAGCATCACTACAAACAAAGCTAGTGGAGATGATGGAATTCCAGTTGAGCTATTTCAAATCCTGAAAGATGATGTTGTGAAAGTGCTGCACTCAATATGCCAGCACATTTGGAAAACTCAGCAGTGGCCACAGGAAAAGGTCGGTGTTCATCCCAAAGAAAGGCAATGCCAAAGAATGCTCAAACTAATGCACAATTGCACTCATCTCACATGCTAGCAAAGTAATGCTCAAAATTATCCAAGCAAGCTTCAATTGTACATGAACTGTGAACTTCCAGATGTTCAAGCTGGATTTAGAAAATGCAGAGGAACCAGAGATCAAATTGCCAACACCCACTGGATCATTGAAAAAGCAAGAGAGTTCCAGAAAAACATCTATTTCTGCTTTATTGACTATGTGAAAGTCTTTGACTGTATGGATCACAATAAACTGTGGAAAATTCTGGAAGAGATGGGAATATCAGACCATCTGACCTGTCTATTGAGAAACCTGTATGCAGGTCAGGAAGCAACAGTTAGAACTGGACATGGAACAACAGACTGGTTCCTAATAGGAAAAGGAGTACCTCAAGGCTGTATATTGTCACCCTGCTTATTTAACTCACATGCAGAGTACATCTTGTGTAATACCAGGCTGGATGAAGCACAAGCCGGAATCAAGATTGCTCGGAGAAATATAAATAACCTCAGGTATGCAGATGATACCACCCTTATGGAAGAAAGTGAAGAGGAACTAAAGAGCCTCTTGATGAAAATAAAGAGGAGAGTGAAAAAGTTGGCTTAAAGCTCAACATTCAGAAAACTAAGATCATGGCATCCGGTCCCATCACTTCATGGGAAATAGATGGGGAAACAGTGTAAACAGTGTCAGACTTTATTTTTTGGGGCCCCCAAATCACTGCAGATGGTGACTGCAGCCATCAGATTAAAAGACGCTTGCTCCTTGGAAGAAAAGCTATGACCAACCTAGACATCTGGCATATTAAAAGAGTAAAGACATTAATTTGCCAACAAATGTCTATCTAGTAAGTGAGTGAAATGAAGTCGCTCAGTCATGTCCGACTCTTTGCAATCCCATGGACTGTAGCCTACCATGCTCCTCCATCCATGGAATTTTCCAAGCAAGAGTATTGGAGTGGGTTGCCATTTCCTTCTCCAGGGGATCTTCCCAACCCAGGGATCGAACAGGGTCTTCTGCATTGCAGGCAGATGTTTTACCGTTTGAACCACCAGGGAAGCCCATCTAGTAAAGCTATGGTTTTTCCAGTAGTAATGTATGGATGTGAGAGTTGGACTATAAAGAAAGCTGAGTGCCAAAGAATTGATGCTTTTGAACTGTGATGTTGGAGAAGACTCTTGAGAGTCCCTTGGACAGCAAGGAGATCCAACCAGTCCATCCTAAAGGAAATCAATCCTGAATATTCATTGGAAAGACTGATGATGAAATTGAAATGCCCACACTTTGGCCACCGGATGTTAAGAACTGACTCATTGAAAAAGACCCTGATGCTGGGAAAGATTGAAGGCAGAAGGAGAAGGGGACGACAGAGGATGAGATGTTTGGATGGCATCATCAACTCAGTGGATATGAGTTTGATTAGGCTCTGGAAGTTGGTGATGGACAAGGAAGCCTGGGGTGCTGCAGTCCATGGGGTCTCAAAGAGTCGGAAACGATTGAGCGACTGAATTGAACTGATTATTACTACGTTTTTAGTCGCTCAGTCATGTCTAACTCTTTGCAACCCCATGGACTGTAGCTCATCAGTCTCCTCTGTCCATGGGGTTTGTCCAGGCAAGAATATTGGAGTGGGTTGCCATGCCCTATAACAATGGGCAATGATATAGTGGTTTACCTTAAAGATATGCAAGCTGGTAGTATAGAATATCTTGGTACCTTGTAGCTCATTAAAGAGGAAATTTGAGCAGAATGCAATCCAGACACTTTAACGTGGCCTTCAAGACCCTGAGTGATCCAGCCCCTAACTTCTAAGCTTATCTTGTCCCACTGTTCCTAGGGCTCAGCCAACTCCACCTTCTTGGCTTTTAAAAGTTCCCCTCTACTCTGGCGATTTGGCTTCCGTAGGTCCAGGAAGGAGTACTTTTTAAGTCTTCCGGTGGTTCTGACAGATTTGTGGCCTGTCAGTTGTGATAGTTGTGGCCATGAGTGCTGTGTGGCTCTAACTTGCATCAGCTACAAAGTAGACAGTTGCCCAGTGAAATGAAAAGCAGGAACTCCGTGAAGTGAGGACTTCCTATCCATGGATGGGAATGTTGTTGTTTTAGTAGCAATGTAGGCTGAGATTGCCAGATGCTTGTGATTGTTTGAGGGTCTCCTGCAGAGGCATAGGTGAGCAATGGCCTGCCACGTGGACAGGGGCTCTGGCTGCAGCAGACCTGGGTGGCGCAGCGTGTGGCAGGAGGTGCCATTAGCTCCGCTGTAGAGTTGCCAAGTAGGCAACTCACAAACTGGAGAACAATTATACAATAAGAAATTCTCATTGCAAAAGTTCTAGGGCCCACAACAGATTTCCCAACCTGGGGATTCGGCAAAGGGACTGAGAACCCCCAGGGAATTTGACTTTCAAGGCCAGTGGGATTTGATTACAGAACTTGTACAAGACAGGGAAACAGACTCTTGGAGAGCACAAGCAAAATCTTGTGCATACCAGGACCCAGGAGAAAGGAGCAGTGACCCCACGAGAGACTGAGCCATAGTTGCCTGTGTGTGTTCGGGAGTCTCTGGTGGAGGGGTGGGTTGTCCTGGGAGGCATAAGTCCTTTTGGAGGAGGTTGCTGTTACCCCTACCACAGTTTGGCCTCAGGTCAAACTACAGGGATGGAACACAGGCCCACCCATCAACAGAAAATTGTATTAAAAATTTACTGAACATGTTCTTGCCCACCAGGACAAGACGCAGTTTCCCCCACAGCCAGTTCTTTCCATCAGGAAGCTTGTGGTGTTAGAGAAGACTCTTGAAAGTCCCTTGGACTGCAAAGAGATCAAACCAGTCATTCCTAAAGGAAATCAACCCTAAATATTCATTGGAAGGACTGATGCTAAAGCTCCAATACTTTGGCCACCTGATGCAAAGAGCTGACTCACTGGAAAAGACCCATGCTGAGGAGGATTGAAAGTGGGAGGAGAAGTAGATGACAGGATGAGATGGTTGGATGGCATCACTGACTCAATGGGCATGAGTTTGAGCAAACTTTGGGAGATGGTGAAGGACAGGGAAGCCTGGCATGCTGCAGTCCATGGGGTTGCAAAGTCGGACGCAACTGAGCGACTAAACAACAACCTCCCATCAAGAAGCTTACAGAAGCCTCTTAGCCTCATCCACCAGGGGGCAGGCAGAAGAATCAAGAAGAACCACAATCCAACAGTGGAGGCTAGAACAAAAATTACATTACTGAAGGTTAATCAGGATGAAAAAGCAGAAAGTTAAGTCCCATATGAAGGGACAAGATAAAACCACAGAAAAACAGCTAAATGAAGTAGAGATAGGCAACTGCCAGGAGCCGTCAGGATGCCCCCTTGCTCGGATGACAAGGTCACGAGACTAAGAAAGAAATTGCAAGGCTGACTTTCTTTATGGGGCATCCTGGACTAGCACCCCACCCCCCTCCGGTGATGCTGGGAGCCATCAGGATGCCCCCTTGCTCGGATGACAAGGTCACGAGACTAAGAAAGAAATTGCAAAGCTGACTTTCTTTATCGGGGCATCCTGGTCAAGCCCCACACTGGTATTTTTCTTGGGAGTTCTGTCCATGCTCGGAACATTGGCTCATCTCAGTAGGTCAGTCACAGTTGGAAAGAATTTGTCCTGAGATAATCCCCCCAGACCTTATTGACCAGAGGATCTGGGAAGGTGGATCACCTTCCCCGGGGGCTAAGGAAGAATGAAAGGGACATTTAAATAGATTACTACTCCTCCTACTAATTACTGGGGAGTTTACCAAGGGTTCTCTGGGGGTCATGGCAAGGCCACCACCAGAAAGGCTCCTACTTGGGTCACCTTTCCACCTCCCACTCCCCCGACCACTCCATGGAGGAGGCTCTCTTCCTTGAAGAAATCAGGCTGGATTGGGACTTAGGAATGCTCATAATTGGGGTCAGCATAGTTGGAGATATTGATTGCTTTAGGATAATGTAGACATAGGAATTCATTATAGTAGTTATAAGGTTAATAGGGTTTTATTGCTAAAGCAATGTTCCTAAACTGTCTTAGTCCTCTTTCCTCTTTCTAAACTGTCTCTTTGTCCTCTTTCCGGAGTATGTTACTAGAATTAAACAGTTTCAAGCTTAAGCCCTTCCCTCTAGCTTCTACATAGCTGCATCTGATAAGAGAAATGTAACCTTTCTACTTAGGTTGATGTACTTATCATGATTGAATGAAGCATGCTGAAGACTTTCAAATGGTAAACATACTATTGTTAAATCTAATTACATAAAAATCTGACTTCTGCAAAGGGAATGTTTCATGATAGTTTGGGGAATGAACTCAATAAGGTTGCTATGGAAGGTAGAAAACAAAAAATTGTATAGAATGATAGGTGATGTAATGATGTAATGGGGATGTCTTTTGGTTATAAAACTGTAAACCAACAACAATAAACGAGAGACTTCTCCATCACCCCACAAAACTAACAGCAATAAAGAGAGACTGCTCCATCACCACACATCAACTCAGCTCAGTTCTTCTGCCGACGCCACTCATCCCTCAAGACCCCCGGGTCCCGCTGGGGCTGGATCCTGGCAGGCAACCTTCTAGAAAAGGAATTCAGAATAATGATAGTGAAGATCCAGGATCTCTGAAACAGAATGAAGAAGATGCAAGAAATGTTTACCAAAGACCTAGAAGAACTAAAGAACAAACAAACAAAGATGAACAATATACTAGGAGGAATCAGTAGAAAAGAATAACTGAGGCAAAAGAATGGATAAATGACCTGGAGGATAGAATGGTGGAAATCACTGCTGCAAAATAGAATATAGAAGAAGGAATGAAAAAAAATGAAGACAGCCTAAAAAAACCTCTGAGACGACATTAAATGCACCAACATTTGCCTTATAGAGGTCCCAGAAGGAGAAGAGAGAGAGAAAGGACTCGAGAAAAGATTTGAAGAGATAGTAGCTGAAAACTCCTTTAACATGGGAAAGAAAATAGTCAACTAAGTCCAGAAAACACAGAGAGTCTCAGCCAGGATAAACCCGAGGAGGAACACACCAAGACATATAGTAATCAAACTGACAAAAATAAAGATAAATATAAAATATTAAAAGCAATAAGGGAAAAACAACAGATAACATACAAGGGAACACCCATCAGATCATCAGCTGATTTCTCAACAGAAACTCTACAAGCTAGAAGGGAATGGCACAATATATTTAAAATGATGAAAGAGAAGAACCTACAATCAAGAATATTTTACCCAGTGAGAGAGTCAATTTCTAGGTAGGCTGATAAGATGTCCAGGGTGCCCAAGGAGGAGAAAGGGGTGTAGAGTCCTTGAGAAGGAGAAAGGGGTCTGGGGCTCTCAAGGAGAAAAGGATAAACATTGCTTTGTTTTAGTCAATGTAAGTATCTTGCTGGAGGACATGTGTCTTCTTTACAAGAACCTTCTGGCTAATCTTGTCATCTTAAGATGTATATTGTGGGAGTGGGTCTGGTAAGACCTTTATATTCTTAATTCTAATCTTGTTAATTTAAGATGTAAGCTGTGGCAATGGGTCTGGTAAAAGTACATAGTCAGTTCAGTCCAACTCTTTGCAACCCCATGGACCACAACACGCCAGGCCTCCCTGTCCATCAACAACTTCTGGAGTTTACTCAAACTCATGTCCACTGAGTCAGTGATGCCATCCAACGATCTCATCCACTGTCATCCTTTTCTCCTCCCACCTTCAATCTTTCCAAGCATCAGGGTCTTCTACAATGAGTCAGCGCTTCGCATCAGGTGGCCAAAGTATTGGAGCTTCAGCTTCAGCATCAGTCCTTCCAATGAATATTCAGGACTGATTTCCTTTAGGATTGACTAGTTGGATCTCCTTGCAGTCCAAGAGACTTTCAAGAGTCTTCTCTAACACCATAGTTCAAAAGCAGTTCTTTGGTGCTCAGCTTTCTTTATAATCCAGCTCTCATATCCATACATGACTACTGGGAAAACCATAGCCTTGACCAGAGGGACCTTTGTTGGCAGAGTAATATCTCTGCTTTTTAATATGCTGTCTAGGTTGCTCATAAATTTCCTTCCAAGGAGTAAGCATCTTTTAATTTCATGGCTGCAATCATCATCTGCAGTGATTTTGGAGCCCCCAAAATAAAGTCTGACACTGTTTCCACTGGTTCCCCATCTATTTGTTATGAAGTGATGAGACTGGATGTCATGATCTTAGTTTTCTGAATGTTGAGCTTTAAGCCAACTTTTTCACTCCCTCTTTCACTTTGACCAAGAGGCTGTTCAGTTCCTCTTCGCTTTCTGCTGTAAGAGTGGTGTCATCTGCATATCTGAGGTTATTTATATATCTCCCAGCAATCTTGATTCCAGCTTGTGCTTCATCGAGTCAGCGTTTCTCATCATGTACTCTGTATATAAGTTAAATAGGCAGGGTGACAAAATACAGCCTTGACTTACTCCTTTCCCTATTTGGAAACAGTCTCTTGCTCCATGTCCAGTTCTAATTGTTGGTTCTTGACCTGTATACAGATTTCTCATGAGGTGGGTAAGGTGGTCTGGTATTCCAATCTCTTCAAGAATTTTCCATAGTTTGTTGTGATCCAGACAGTCAAAGGCTTTGGCATAGTCAATAAAGCAAAAATAGATGGTTTTCTGGAACTCTCTTGCTTTTTTGATGATCCAATGGATATTGCATTGATCACTGAGGACAGCTTTCTCATCTCTCCTTGCTATTCTTTGGAACTCTGCATTTAAATGGGTATATCTTTCCTTTTCTCCTTTGCTTTTGGTTTCTCTTCTTTTCACAGCTATTTGTAAGGCCTCCTCAGACAGCCATTTTGCTTTTTTTGCATTTTTTTCCCCTTGGGGATGGTCTTGATTCCTGTCTCCTGTACAAGTCATGAACCTCCATCCATAGTTCATCAGGCACTCTGTCTATCAGATCTAGTCCCTTAAATCTATTTCTCACTTTCACTGTATAGTCATAAGAGATTTGATTTAGGTCATACCTGAATGGTCTAGTGGTTTTCCCTACTTCCTTCAATTTAAGCCTGAATTTGGCAATAAGAAGCTCATGATCTGAGCCACAGTCAGCTCCCAGTTTTGTTTTTGCTGACTGTATAGAGCTTCTCCACCTTTGGCTGCAAAGAATATAATCAATCTGATTTTGGTGTCGATCATCTGGTGATGTCCATGTGTAGCGTCTTCTCTTATGTTGTTGGAAGAGGGTGTTTGCTATGACCAGTGTGTTCTCTTGGCAAAACTGCCCTGCTTCATTCTGTACTCCAAGGCCAAATTTGCTTGTTACTCCAGGCATTTCTTGACTTCCTACTTTTGCATTCCAGTCCCCTATAATGAAAAGGACATCTTTTTTGGGTGTTAGTTCTAGAAGGTCTTGTAGGTCTTCATAAAATCATTCAACTTCAGCTTCTTCAGTGTTACCGGTTGGGGCGTAGTCCTGAATTACCATGATATTGAGTGGTTTGCCTTGGAAACAAACAAAGATCATTCTGTAATTTTTGGGATTGCATCCAAGTACTGCATTTTGGACTTTGTTGACTATGATGGCTACTCCATTTCTTCTGAGGAATTCTTGCCCACAGTCATAGATATAATGGTCATCTGAGTTAAATTCACCCATTCCAGTCCATTTTAGTTTGCTGATTTTTTAAAATGTTGATGTTCACTCTTGCCATCTCCTGTTTGACTACTTCCAATTTGCCTTGATTCTTGGACCTAACATTCCAGGTTCCTATGCAATATTGCTCTTTACAGCATCAGACCTTGCTTCTATCACCAGTCCCATCCACAACTTCATGTTGTTTTTACTTTAACTTCATCCCTTCATTCTTTCTGGAGTTATTTCTCCACTGAGCTCCAGTAGCATATTGGGCACCTACCAACCTGGGGAATTCATCTTTCAGTGTCCTATCTTTTTGCCTTTTCATACTGTGCATGTGGTTCTCAAGGCAAGAATACTAAAGTGGTTTGCCATTCCTTTCTTCAGTGGACCACCTGTTTGTCTTGGCCCTACATGGCATCAAAAGTATATAAGGCCTTGATAAGAGAAGTGAGTGGGGCACTCTCCATCCCCCTTGTGAGGTGTATGTCAGAAACTTTCTCTGTCCCTTTTTCACTTTAATAAAACTGTGCTACACAAAAGTTCTTGAGTGATCAACACTGGTCCCTGGTCCCAAAGGTAAATCTTCTTCAGAGATCAGGAATCCGACATCGTTCACTGTAAGCTATCATCAGCAAGACTCTCATTTAGATTTGATGGAGAAATCAAAAGTTTTCCAGAGAAGTAAAAGTTAAGAGAATTCAGCACCACAAAACAAACTTTACAACAAATGCTGAAGGAACTTGTCTCAGCAGGAATCACAAGGAAGTAAAAAACTTACAGAAAATAAACTCAAAACAATTAAGAGAATGGTAATAGGATCATACATATTGATAATTACCTTCAGTGTAAATAGATTTAATGCACCAACAAAAACACATTGACTGGCTCGGCAGATGAAAACATGTGCATGTACGCACTTCCACTTACCGCATCACTCTCCTTGATCCCCCTCATATTGTATGTAATTATTCATATTGTAGGAATTGGAAAGGGGTTTTCCCTAGTGGTTCAGTTGGCAAAGAATCCATCTGCAATGCTGGAGACCAAGGTTCAATCCCTTGGAGGGGAAGATCCCATGGAGAAGGAGAATGGTAACCCGTTCCAGTATTCTTGCCTGGAAAATTCCATGGACAGAGTAGCCTGGTGGGCTACGGTCCATGGGATCACAAAGAGTCAGACATGACTTAGTGACGAGACCACCACCATTTTATTTTGTTGGGTTAATCATGTTCCCATTATGGCTTGCAACTGTGATTATCCATTTATTTTTTGTCTGGCCATTGATTATGAAAACTGACAAACATCTTTTACTTTTTGATTATGTAACTATTACTCAGTTAATACCATTGTATCATGATTGGTCAACAGAAAAATAATAGAATTCTATATCACCAAAACTACCATTTAATAGAAAAACCTATAATCACTTTTTAAAATCTAGATGCATTTCAGAATTATCTTGGAATTTTTGAAAAATACAAATGCTCAGGTATTGCTTTGTTTCTCCAAAGCTGCAGATATGTTTCTAATGATCAGCCATGTTTAAAAACAACTGGGCTATATGGTGATCTTTTACTTTTATCTAGTTTGTTTCACTTTTTCTGTTTCATATTCGGTGCTCCCATTTCATTTAGTTTATATTTTCCAATATCTCCATCTCTTTTTTTGTTGTTGTTCTTTCTCAAGCCTTTATAATGTGTAGTAGAAAACCTTTGGTACATATATACATATGTATATATACATATATATGTATATACATATACATATATGTATACATATATATATTATATATATACACACATATACCTTTATAAAGTATAGTAGAAAAGCTTTGTGTATATATATATATATACAAATAGTATGTATAATATGACATTTGATTCCATTTGTTTGACTTAGTATGAATAGAATGCTACACTTCTAATTAAAACAATAGACATGTAACAAGCAACAAAGGTTTACTGTATCACATAGGGAACTATAGTCAATATCTTGTAATAACTTATAATGGAAAATAATCTCAAAAATAATATATGTGTATGTGTATAGCTGAATCACCTTGCTGTGCAGCTTAAACATTGTGAGTCAACTGTACTTCAATAAAATATATATAGTGAGAAAAAATTCCTTTCAATGGCTTGTATCTGCCCACGAAGTCCAACATTCAGGATAGGCATATCTCCCTCCGCTTAGGAATTCATTTGTACACTGACGTTTAACACTTAAGAGCCACTAATTATGGTGGTAGAATCTTAAAAATGTAATGAATGCCACTGAATAGTACACTTAAAAATGATACATTTTCTGTTATATGTATTTAACCACCTCCTGCTCCTCCCAGAAAGAACCATTCAACTGGACTAGAGTATGTGATAAAAGGCAAATCTGTATGTGGATGTGGGACATTTAAATAATTCCCTTTAACCTCCAAAAGGAGGATGGGTGGTCAATTTCAAGGAGTTCCTGGCTTGTCTGAAGGATTTATTACATTGTGACCTTTTTCTTTTTGAACTTTTTATTATAAAAATTTCAAAACACATTTAAAACATGGAGAGGATTGAACAATAAACCCCCCTTTGAATCGGGGTCCCAGCTTTAACAACCATCAACTTTTCCTGTTCTTAATTATATAGCCCTCTAGCTTTCCTTTCTTCCTCTTTCTTTCTTTTGGAGTATTTTAAAGCATTTCACAGGCATACTAATAGTTCATCCATAAACATTTCAATTTTCCTATTCTATTTTACCATTAAGTTTCATAGCTTAAATCTCATTAAAGGATTCACCTGTTGCTGTAAGGATTAAACAAAATAAGATTAGGTTCAAAGGCAGCTCAGTTTCTAAATTAGTATTGGACTTATTCCATGTGATAGATGGTCCGACCTTGAAAAACTTTACCCTCTACCTGAAAAAATGAACCATGTATGTAAAATAAAATTGTGAAAAATTAAAGGCTACAATCACCGAGCCATAAATGTCAAAGGGCAGCCAGCATAAATTCTGTAATAAGACTTGAATCTTGTGCATGTCAGCAGTGCAGGAATTCAGGAGAGTGAGCTGGCTCTCTGAGTCAAGTAGTTGGAGAGGTCAAGATAAGAAGATGCCAGGAATGGATCTGGAATCTGTTGCCTTGGCACTCAACATTTGGTGTTCCTCACAAGATCGTTTGTAACTATAAGATTTACAGATCTAGATTGCTGGTCTTTGGCTTTCAAATCCTTTGCTGAATACAGTCGGTTCATTTCACCTATAAACTTCTCATGCCACTGGTCCCCACAACAAACTCTATTTGGTTATCTCCTTGCTTCTTCTACCCCAGACCTTCAAGACTCTGCTCACATTGACCATCAGCTTTTCTCCATCTTCCTGGTTCTTTAGTGGGGCTGTGGTGGGGCCCATCACTGCTGTTTGAAACCGGTGAACTTTACTTGTTTGGACTTCACAAGTTTTGGACTTGACCTAGACCATGGACCCAGAGAGAGAACCTGAAGGGGAAATCCATGAAGGTGGTGAGGGCTTTTTGGTGACTAAAAAGCAGTGGTAGGGGAAGGAAGAAAAGAAGGACAGGAGAAAAGGATGCATTTGGAGTCTAGCTGAGGGTATAGAAGAGACTGGTGGCAGAGATCCAGTGCTCAGGGGGCCTGGGGCCCAGCTCAGTAGAACTAAAGCAGGGCCTCATCATTACCACTTGAAGGCCTCCTGGTCTGCCCAGGGCCTATCAGGGAAAATTCAAGCGAAATTAAAGGCAAGGCAGGGTAAACCGATCCTGGAGGGAGGCAGATGGAAGGCAAACTGAGTTGGCAACAGGCTGGTGTCAGGTAGGAACTGTGCTGTGGGATTTAAGACCCCAGTGCTTTGTAGCATCTAGCTTCCTGTTCTAAACACTTGCTATTTACAGTATGATTTTGGGGTTGAGAGCATCTGTATCACTCGAAGGTTGTTAGCAGTGCAGAACCTCAGTCCTGCTCAGACATACTGAATCAGAAACATTGGGGTGGGAATTCCCTGGCAGTCCAGTGATTAGAATTTCACATTTCCACTGCAGGGGGGCTTGGTTGAATCCCTAATTGGGGAACTAAGATACTGCAAGCTGCATAGCATGGTCAGAAAAGAAAAGAAAATTCTGGGGGTGGCATTCCTTGGCTTATGGCTACATCACTCTAAACTTTGCTTCTATTCTTATCATATCATTCTCTGAATCTGACACTCCAGCCTCCTTCCTCTAAAAACACTTGTAATTACATTGGGTCCACCCAGATAATCCAAGATAATCTATCCATCTCAAGATTCTGAACTGAAGCACATCTACAACATCCCTTTTACCATGTAAGGTAATTTATTTGCAGGTTCTGGGAATTAGGATGCGACTTTTTGGGGGCCCACTATTTAGCCAACTACAGGAAGCCATCAGAGCAGTGACACAATTTGACACCCATTAAAAAATTATTTTATTTGTTCATTTTTGGCTGTGCTGGGCCTTCATTGCTGCTCAGGCTTTTCTCTAGTTGGGGCAAGTGTTGGCTTCTCTTGTTGTGAAACATGGGCTCCAGAGCACATGGGCTCCAGCAGTTGTGGTTCCCAGGCTCTAGATCACAAGCTCAATAACTGTGGCACACGGGCTTAGTTGCTCCTTGGTATGCAGGATCTTCCCAGACCAGGGATCGGACCCGTGTTTCTTGCATTGGCAGGCAGATTCTTTATCACTGAGCCACCAGGGAAGCTCCTGACAAACATTTTAAGGGTAATTATGGCTGTTGCTTTAAAAAATATTTTTTTATAATTTTTGGCTGTTCTGGGTCATCATTGCTGTGTTTAGGCTTTCTCTAGTTACAGAGAAGAGGAGCTCCTCTCTAGTGGAGGTGTGCAGGCTTCTCATCACGGCGGCTTCTCTTGTGAAGCACAGGCTCTAGGCGTGCAGGCCTCAGTAGCTGTGGTGCACAGGCTTAGTTGCTCTGTGGCATGTGGGATCTTTCTGAACAGGGATCAAACCCATGCCTAATGCATTGGCAGGTACATTCTTAACCACTGGATCACCAGGGAAGTCCTGGCTGCTGTTTTGAAGATCATTTTGTGGTGGCAAGAATAGGAACAAGAAAATTAGTTATTGTGTCAGAGTCAATGTTTAACTTCTAAGGACCTTGTTGTCTGCTCCCACGAAAATGAGCATATAATTCTGTTATGGGATGAATTTTGGCCCTTTAAATTTCTACGTTGAAGCCCTAGTCCCTGATACCTCAGAATGTGGCCATATTTGAATATAGGGCCTTCAAAAACGTGATTAAGCTAAAATGAGCCTGGCAGACTGGGCCTTAATCCCTTGTGACTGGGTTCTTGATGAGAAGTGGAAACTTGGTTGAATGAAGAGACACTAGGGATGTACATGCACATAGAAAAGATGCTGTGAGGACACAGTGAGAAGGTGGCCACCTATAACCCAAGGAGAGAGGCCTCAGGAGAAACCAACTATGCCAAAACCATGACCTTGAACTTCCCGCTTCCAGAACTTGAAGAAATACATTGTTAAGCCACCCAGTCTATGGTATTTGGTTGTGGCAGCCCTAGCCAACTGATACAAATCCAAATTGTCTTCCTGAAACCAAGATACAGACCTCCTCCTAATCCCTCAGTTTATGATTTTTGTCAGAAAAGGAAATCATGTCAGAAAAGTAGTTGGCAGGTCCTTTCTGAAGTAACCTCACCTATGTACCAAGGGTGAACATTTAAAACAATCTTTATTATTTAAAAGATGTTGTTCACTGGAGGAATCAACCTGCCTGACTTCAGGCTATACTACAAAGCCACAGTCATCAAGACAGTATGGTACTGGCACAAAGACAGAAATATAGATCAATGGAACAAAATAGAAAGCCCAGAGATAAATCCACGCATCTATGGACACTTATCTTTGATTAAGGAGGCAAGAATATACAATGGAGAAAAGATAATCTCTTTAAAAAGTAGTTCTGGGAAAACTGGTCAACCACTTGTAAAAGAATGAAACTAGAAAACTTTCTAACACCATACACAAAAATAAACTCAAAATGGATTTAAGATCTAAACAAAAGACCAGAAACTATAAAACTCGTAGCGGAAAACATAGGCAAAACACTCTCCAACATAAAGCATAGCAGGATCATCTATGACCCACCTCCAAGAATATTGGAAATAAAAGCAAAAATAAACAAAAGGGACCTAATTAAAATTAAAAGCTTCTGCACAACAAAGGAAACTGTAAACAAGGTGAAAAGACAGCCTTCAGAATGGGAGAAAATAATAGCAAATGAAGCAACAGACAAAGAATTAATCTCAAAAATATATAAGCAACTCCTGCAGCTCAATCTCAGAAAAACAAACGACCCAATCAAAAAGTGGGCCACAGATGTATAGAATGGACACGTGGATTTTGTGGAAGAGGGCAAGGGTGGGATGATATGGGAGAAAGACATTGAAACATGTTGATTACCATATGTGAAATCAATCGCCAGCCCAGGGTTGATGCTCGGGGCTGGTACACGGGGATGTCCCAGGGGGAGGGAGTCGGGAGGGGGGAGGGAAAGGGGTTCTGGAGGGGAAGCATGTGTAGACCCATGGTGGTTTCATGTTACTGTATGGCAGAACCAACACAATAAAGTAAAGAAAAAAAAAAAGTGGGCCAAAGAACTAAACAGACATTTCTCCAAAGAAGACATAAAAATGGCTAACAAACACATGAAAAGATGCTCAACCATCACTCATTATCAGAGAAATGTAAATCAAAACCACAATGAGGTTAACATTTCACACCAGTCAGAATGGCTGCCATCCAAAAGTCTACAAGCAATAAATGCTGGAGACAATGTGGAGAAAAGAGAACCCTCTTACACTGTTGGTGGGAATGCAGACTAGTACAGCCACTATGGAGAACAGTGTGGAGATTCCTTAAAAAACTGGAAATAGACCTGCCATATGACCCAGCAATCCCACTGCTGGGCATACACACCAAGCAAACCAGAATTAAGAGACACATGTACCCCAATGTTCATCGCAGCACTGTTTACAATAGCCAGGCCATGGAAGCAACCTAGATGCCCATCAGCAGATGAATGGATAAGAAAGCTGTGGTACATATACACAATGGAATATTACTCAGCCATTAAAAAGAATACATTTGAATCAGTTCTAATGAGGTGGACGAAACTGGAGCCTATTATACAGAATGAAGTAAACCAGAAAGAAAGACACCAATACAGTATACTAATACATATATATGGAATTTAGAAAGATGGTAACGATAACCTGGCATGCGAGATAGCAAAAGAGACACAGATGTATAGAACAGTCTTTTGGACTCTATGGGAGAGGGCAAGAGTGGGATGATATGGGAGAATGGCATTGAAACATGTAAATTATCATATGTGAAACGAATCACCAGCCCAGGTTCGGTGCATGATACAGGGTGCTCGGGGCTGGTGCACCGGGATGATCCAGAGGGATGGAATGGGGAGGGAGGGAGGAGGGGGGTTCTGGAGGGGGAACACATGTATATGCATGGTGGATTCATGTCAATGTATGGCAAAACCAACACAATATTGTAAAGTAAAAATAATAATAATAATAATAATAATAATAATAAATTAATAAACATAAATAAATAAAAGATGCTGTTCAGAAAAGGAAAAGAAAAGCCAAAGACTTGGAGAAACAGTTTGTAAAACACTTATCTGATAGAGGCTTGTGTCCAGAATACATAAACCATCTAAGTAAGTATAGGCAAAAGATTTGAACAGCTACTTCACATTAGACAAGGTACAGATGACAAACAAGCACACAAAAGAATGTTCAACATCATTAGTAACTAAGAATGCAAATCAAAACCATAATAAGCTATCACTATATACTTACCTACTAAAGTGGCTTTTAGAAAACTGACAATACCAAGTGTGTGCGGGAATTCAGAGCGATAGAAATCTCATACACTGCTGGTTGGAATGGCCACCTGGGACAACAGTTTGATAGATATTTATAAGGTTTAAGCATACTCTTATCATATGATCCAGCAATCTTACTCTTAACTATTAAGCCAAGAAAAATAAAACTGCTTTATAAACTGGGATGTTTATAGCAGCTCAAATTCATACTCTCTCAAGCTGGAAACAACCTAAGGTCTCTCAGTTGGTGAGCAGATGACCAAGCTATAGCATAGCCACTCAGTGAAACACTACTCAGAAAAGAGAAGGAATTATCATCGTATGCGACAAAATGGATGACTCTCAAAAGCATTATGCTAGTGAAAGAAACCAGAAAACAAAAACTACACACTGTATACCCCATGACTTTTTGAAAAGGCAAAACTATAGGGATATAAAGAGACTGGTGATTGCCAAGGGCAACCCAGCTGCCTGGGCGAATTTCGGAGGGGTGATATATGATCCCAGATGATTGTACTGGTCCTTACATGACTGCATACTTTAGTCAAAATTCTTTAAATTGTACATTTAAAATTGGTAAATTTAGATTAATAGGCAAATCCCATGGACAGAGGAGACTGGGGGGCTATGGTCCATAGGGTCACAAAGAGGCGGACATGACTGAAAGGACTGAGCATGCGCGCGCACGCGCACACACACACACACACACACACACACACACACACACACACACACAC